>KN477346.1:224309-273125 GCA_000787095.1 Periophthalmodon schlosseri
GAAACGGAGACGAGACCCTGAAGATGGGAACAGCGCGACGCAAGCCCACCGTCAGCTCCCAGTTCAGGGTACAACTCAAAATTCACTCAAATGCCACTTTCAGTTTCTCAGAAAGGGACACAAACGAATAATTGTCCTCCCCTCTGCATGTAATGAATTCATAACATTCAAATCCTAATCATGACAGTAGAAAAGTCAGCACGGGGGCAGTGTGGAAAGATGGAAAAGATGAGATGGACAAAGCCTTCTGTGTGATATGAGGACTGCTGTTATGTGCGGTTGTGAGTGGTGTTGCGGAGTGGAGGAGTAGGGGAGGACTTGGCAGTGAGCCCTGGTCTATAGCTCCCAAAGCCAGAGGATTAGGGTTGATGGCTGGGCAGAGAGGGGCCAACCAGGGGCCAATCACGCTCGCTTCTGCCAGGCCAGGGCCTAGATGGAGACAGACTGTCTGAGGAAGGGGGGCGGACAAAGGCGGTTGGGAAAGCCGGGCTATGTTCAAGGGTCCTCTGCTGCATGGGTAAATATGAAGTGTGAAACGACCCATTTCCTTTAGTTTAAATGTCTTCACAGTTATTTCATTTTCAAATAGAAGAGTTTGTAATTTATCGTTTATATACAGAAACCCATAAAAAGAAAGATAAATGTTATCCACTAACTACTGGAAGCATTAGCCAACCACATACTTGCCAAAATGTGTACTCACTGTCAATGTTATGTTAACTCCATGTAAAATTTGCCAGTATTGGTTTGTTGATTGATTTGTCAGTCAGATAGAAAGAAAGTTGAATTTGATCCCTTATTATTGCAAGAGATATGAGCTTGTCTCAACGGATTCGACTTTAACTAGTGATACCCTCTTCAAAGTTACCTTTATATCTTCATCAAGGTTGCATGTTTGCCTTAGCTGTGTTTTTTCAATTCCAAGGTAATCTATATTTTCATTATGTAAATAAAAAATATTGTTAGGAATTCAGTCCTACTGACAAAGAATTACATTACACAATCTAATCTACATTCATTTCTAATCTCACATGAATGCTTCTCATGTTTGCTCTTATCCCGTCTTTGTCGGTTACAGGATTCCCTCCATTCACTGATGGCTACACTAAGTGCCTCCAATCCCTTCTTTGTGCGCTGCATCAAACCTAACATGGACAAGGTAGGTCATGCAAATTTACCGATCCCTGCCAGCTCCCGTCAAGGTCGACCCCTCCAAAGCTTACCCTGCTCCATGCTATTCATAGTTCCCTTTCCTCCGATACATTTTAGCTGTTATTTCTATGTCGGTGTGACTGTCTAAACAAGCCTCGCACATTACAGGGTATTTTATAGTAACCCAATCGTCTTGAAACTTTCCACATGATTCGTCATTGTCAGAAATGTTAGTTACTTTGTGTGTTTGCGGACATAAAAAGGTCTGTGTACTAGTGCATTCCTAGCACTTTAGCCTCTACACTGCAGGAGTCAAAGGTCATGGTGGGGCACTTCAGCTGCAGTGGGTCGGGCTCATACTCGGCTGATCTCGATGCATTAGAGGAATGTCAATGATAAGACCAGTGTGCTCCAGACTTTGGCTACATATTATTGTGCTATGCTCACAGTAGTCATATTGTTGTGAATTTGTTCCATGGTATTTTTAATAATACTGCAGAATCATTTAATAGCATCATTTAAAAGGAATAAACACAAAATTGATGGCTCCTGATAAGACAATAAGAGAAACTGATTCCTTTAGTGTCCACAATATTCCATGTGAGGTAAACCAAGATTTATAACAGAAAACACCAAACACAGTAAAAAACTGTTGGGCCTGAGGCCCTGCCCAGCTACCACAAGTTCCACTCAGGGCTCCCCCACCTGTCTGCATTTATAAGCAGACCTGGCTCCACCTTCAACACACCCAAATAATAAGATTTAAACTAATCTTAGACATAGGATACTATGAAAGGGTAGGACTGACAAACATGGATTAAACATTTTTACTGGCTTTTTTGTTATTAGAGAAAATGAGAACTTTTTTTGTTAAAATGTAATCATTACTGGTTTGAACGATTTCAGCCTCACGTTTTAACAACATCAGCTTCTTGTTTTAACATGAGAAGTTTCACATTTGAACAACATCAGTTTAACATGAACATATTAGGCTCATATCCAATGCAATGGCTAGGGGCAAGTCACTTTAAGCAGGTCTGAGTGTGCAATCTGTATGATCTGTAGCAATGTGCAGGGCAAGATCAAGCCAAGCACTTATCATTTTGCTTATGATTAATAACTGGATAGACTGCATGGCACTCCTACTCCACCGACTTGTAGACATAGGCCTACTGTTATAAGCTCTGGGCCTGCCTTTTTGGCATAATGAGCCTGGAGACCATAGCACACATCCAGAACAAGCCTCCAGAGCGCCTGGACACTCCGACCTCAGAATGTCCCATACTGCCACTGATTCCCTCCCGGCTTCCTCCTGTTTCCCAAGAGCGTGCATGCCTTCACCTGCATGGAGATGTTTGTTCAGGCATGACATCTGTCAGATAGGCTATGATCATAAGAGGCCACCACACCGAAAAGTACTTGTAGCTTTGTCCAGACTCCAGTGATTGTTCAGTTAGCCATGTCCCTTCTTCTCCAACATCCCAAGGTTGTGTGTGGGCTCTGTGGCTGCTCACTCCTCGCCACGCCGTGTTCAGGTGTGCTGGGCGCACGTACTTCGTGGTGCCCCTCCGCAGAACAGGGAGCTGAACATATGTGGAACCCAAATTGCTCCAACCCCACATATCAGAAACATGCTGCTTTTATGCTCTACCAGGGCTAAATACACACACATGTGCGGGTAAAGGCTTGGTGGCACGAGCAAAGAAGCCGTGAGGGAATCAGTGGCTATAAACTGCAGCTCAGGATCTACAGAGCAAATGATTTTGGGATCAGCTTTTTCTTAAAGGCCAAAATATAAAGCAGAGTAATAGATGTCATGAAGCAAGTGAGACCGGCCTGTCCATGTACACAGGCATGCTCCTGACTGGGCCAAGCTCAGCAATATGAGGTAAACACAGATATGTGCATGGATGACCTTTCAACGTTCAACTTCATATGATCCGTGCCGCCATCCACTGAGTAAGGTGCTTGCCGTGATCTTCCCCTGTGCATTGCTACAGATCATACAGACTGCACACTCAGACCTGCTTAAAGTGACTTGCCCCTAGTCATTGCATTGAATATGAGCTTAATATGTTCATGTTAAAACAAGAAACTGATGTCATTAAAATGTGAGACTGAAGTCGTTAAAACCAATAATGATTACATTTTAACAAAAAAATGTTAACTTAACACTTTCTCGTAAAAATGTTGAAACCACATTTGTCAGTGCTCCGTTGCTGTAGAATACAGATCACATTTCAACTTTTGTAAGTACAGAAGTCATGTCTTGGCTAAAATTGTTTCCAAGTAACAAAACAGGCAAATAAATATACCCCTAACTCTCAAAGTGGTAAATCAAACTCAAAAGTTAGTTGTCCTTACATTCAAGCTGAAAATGTTTGACTATGTCCCTTTAAGTCTGTCGCAACTGTGTCTGAATCAAATTATCCTCCTGTCCTGCCATACTTCTGTACTCTCTCCCTGGAAACCTCTCTCTTGGCTGGCACTGTCTGTTGGCACTGGCCGCCGTTTTTTCACCTGGCCTCGGAGGGTTCAAATGGAACAAGCTCTGCCCTGCTAATCCCTCAGAATGACAGGACTGCGGGCACAATCCCTCGACATGATTGCTCCCATGCAAACAGTCTTACTGCACAATATATTTATCCCAATTCCACACACACATTCTTGGTGGAGGGAGGAGAGAGGGTCAGGTGTGGTTAGTCTAATGGTGACATGTGCTCTACATGTGTCGGTGCAAGGTAGAATGAGCTCGTAATTAAAGTGGCATTAAAGTGGTATGTTGAAGTTCAGATTAAGGCTTGTCTGAGTCCCAAACGTAGTGCAATGTACTGTAATGTAATGTAGTACTTATATAGATAGTTATTTGAATAATTTACTGAAGTACTGTACATTAAAGTGAATAAAGTGGAATTTTTCTCAATAGATCAATTGTTAAGATAATATCACATTTCAGTCATTGTGTACAGTGTTAAGTTGTACACGAATTAGGTTTGTAGCAACGCCAGTTCCTCTAGGAGTAATAGTTCTATTAGTGGAAGCAATAATAATAGTAGTGACAGTCAGTAGAATTAGTGGCTCATAATGTAGATTGGTTGGATTTGCTATTTGCTCCAACCATTTTATACTATTTTTGTGGCCATAGGTAAGACACTATGGAAACGGTCCTAATTTCTCTTTACTTTGAAACTCATGGATAAGCAACATTTTGAGGACTTTTTACCATTCAACAGATTATTATATATATCATTTAAAATTGTTCATCGCTATGGCAACGGTCCTTATTTTTCATCATTGCGAAACTCAAACAAACACATTTTGAATGCACCACATCTGCACTTTTCTGACTAGCACCAGCTTTATTACCTGTTGAAGGACTAGATTGAATTATTATGTTTGCTGTTATTGGAGCCCAGATTTGGACTAGCTCTGCAGTGAGTGACAAGGTGCAGGAGGCGCGGACAATAGCGGTGATTAAGAGTGAAAGGCGCCTCTTGCACAACAGTCTTCATGTTTCCCCCGATGCCGTGTGTTTTGGGTGTAGGTGTAAAGTGATCGTTCAGCTGAACCATCATTTCTATGGGCTGTGAACTCGGAGACCTGTAGGCTACATGTGGGCCTCCCCTCTGCAGACAGCGTGCCTCTCGGGGTTGAGTTCAGGTGATTCATAATACTTGTTCTAATGTGGCTTTCTTTCCTGTAGAAACCCAATCAGTTTGACCCAGACGTGGTGCTAAACCAGCTGAGGTACTCTGGCATGCTGGAGACGGTGAAGATACGGAGGGCTGGGTTCCCTGTGAGGAGGACCTTTAAGGACTTCAGCAGCCGGTCAGCACGATGCAAAAATCACATACACATGACTGAACATTTGATTATGTCATAATTTCATATGGAAACCAGGGGACTAAAGAGTTGTTAATTATGATCACTCACTTCTGGGTCCATCACCTGATTGAAACCAGTGCACAATTTCCTCTTTTTCTATCGCCAACACATCTTACGTTAAAAAGAGATTACAGTCGTTTAAAGCCAACAAGGTTATAAGCATGGATCTATGGTTATAACTGTGACAGAAAGCGTAAAGAAGCTAGGCTAGGCTAAGTTAGCATTAGCAGTGACCAGCACTTAGTGAAATATATATGTTATGATAGATTATTACATTATTTACATATTTGATACAGTTTGTGGATAAACTTCTTTGAAAGGTAACTGTCTCTTGTTTAATGAATAAGGAACAAAAACAAAGCTAAAAATCAGCTGTGAAGTTTCTGGTTGGACCTGGAGTGACATCAACACTTAACAACTCTATGTCATTCTACGGGAGAATCCATGTTTTTGAAAGACATATCAAAACTAATGATCCAAAAATACTGAACCTCATTATTTGTTTGGGACTCGCTCCACAAACCCGCCATATTGATCTAATTGTGTACAGTACTTTCAGCTGAAAACAATCTCGTCTTTGGGGTTGAATAATGGCACCACTTTCTGAAGCTATTATTATACTGACTGAGAAAACACTGTGATAGTTTTTGTTTCATGTGGATAGGCTCAGTTATTACAGAGATATTAACCATAAACTAGGTCAACAAATCTGCAATGTGACAGTTGAAGAGAATACTGACTAAATAGACCTTTAATTTCTCAAAAACATAATTCACATCATTATGTTTAAGATATTACTAAAAATCTTGCTTAGTCTTGCCTAGTCTTTTCTAGTTTTGTAATTTTGGTGAAGTTTAAAATTTTGACTTCCTGGTTGGACACGGTCTGCAGATATGACATACTGTATGTTAACAAGGGCCAGTCTAAATAACACAGCAGTTATGATTTGACAAATAAAAATAAATGACTAATTAATTATTTTGTTATTCCTTGTGAATAAATTGTCCCTCAGTTGACATAGGGATTCTGTTTTAGAACTCATCATCACAACGTCCTGTATTTGCCAACTTTCCAACTACTTTTCTTCTCAAACTGCCACTTAACTGATGTAAAATTATGATGCATATTTACCACAGGTACTATCCCACCAGAGTAAGTCATAATTAGAAAAATATATTAATCTGTCAAATGCACTTTAAACTGTAAATTCCATTAGAGAATTGTGACCTGTCTCCAGCTCAGCATTAAACTGTGAGCAGTTTAAAATGTTATGGTGTCACATGAACCACTACTATAGAGTTTTAGATAATATAATTTGAATAATACAAATTATATTATATTATTTAATAATACAATTCCTGTATGTTTAATGAATGACTTTTGCTCTTCAGAAAATCATCCGTGCATGCATGTCTCTGCACTGTTTTGATAACATACAAACTGGAATATCCATGTTTCAATCTTGAGTCATTGTTGACTAGCCACATCAATCAACCAGCCAACAGGAGTGCCCTATGAGATAATCTGTTTTGGAATAAAAATATACTGTTAATGGATATCCTGTTATCCTGTTAATAATGATCCATCAGACTGTCTGTTATGTCAGAGCGTTCTTGGGACAGGTCAAGTACTTTGTGTATTGTGAGATTCCATTTGTTCCCTTCTCTTTGTAATGGAATGTCCAGTACGTCCTGTGCATCCAAAACATTCGGAAGGAAAGCTCTGGAGCTTCTTTTCAGCTTCGTTTTCCTGACTGAAAAGAGAATTCAAACATCAGGACAAAAACACGGGGGTTACCAGGTCACTTCACTCACTTAGCAACCTTTGTAGGCCCCAAAGAGAGCCTGCATCCAAAATGGTGGGCAAAAATAAGAACTGTGCTTGTGTTTGACAGGTACAAGATGATTCTGAAGAATAAAGCCGTCCCCAGTGATGAGAGGCAGTGCTGTTTAGAGATTCTCAGCCTGCATGATCCAACCAAGAAGGAGTTTCAGCTTGGGAAGTCTAAGGTAAAAAAAATATATTAAAAAAGAGACTTTGAACTAGAAGCATACTGTTGCAATTTTCAACAGTATATATTTTTTCATTATGAAACCCTTACGGTATAGTGCAATAAATGTTCCAATAGTAAAATGGGTCTGAAATATCTTCTTCTCAAGCTATTAGTGGCATTACGGCCAATCAAAAGCGAGGAAAATTTCACCGAAGGACATTTCTGCTTTTAGAAAGGTATGTCTTTGTGTGTCAATGCTAATGCTAACTTATAATACAACATTAAATGTAACATAACAACAAAATTAAATTCGTTGTAAGGACTACACAATTTTTTTTAGGTGTCGATTATTTTAGTCAGTGGCATTATTTAAATATTTATTAGGCTCCGGGATTAGCATTAGCATTAGCCCCGACACACAAAGACGTACCTTTTGTAAACACATAAGAGTCCTCTGGTGAAGTTTTCCTCTCTTTTGTAAAGTGTTGTCAGTGACATCCACCTGCAGCTCCCTGTCCACTGCCTGATCTGTCAGGATTTATTGATTTTAGTGCGACTCGGCAAAAACCTCATAGACATTACTCCGGAAACGGTCATGCCAGAGGTCCCTCTGATTGGAACTATGTTGTGCACAGAGCCAATTAGATGTAACAAGACTACTTACAGGCTGATTTTGGTCTAGAACGTCTCATAATGTTTGAAATTTTATTCATACAAAGCTACTCAGTAGTTATTTGAAGGGTAAATAACAGTTGCATAACACAATTGGATCTCTTGTGTAATAACTTAACTGTGTTTTAAGGAAATGAGTGACATTTTCTGCACCTACCTAAATATCAGATATCGGCTGATACTTAAAGTTATTGTTTTGATATCGTATCAGAACTGAAAAAACTGGATCATGTGTCCCTATAAATCTGTACAATTGAGCAATTCTGACAATATATCCTGTATTTTACGATAATATGTGTCAGTGGAAATATATGTTTCTTGCAGTGGAGGAACTGCAACTGTTGAAGAGCCAATGCTTTAAAAAGTATTTCTTTACAGGAATGCAATGGTTGACCCGACCGATGTCCTTAGGCTGCAAACCAAAACCGAAAATGTACTTTTCTTACTGGTCTGTTTTGTTTCACTTTGGATTTATACAGACACTTCATATGCTGTGTCTGCTATTTTAGGGACTATTATTCTACTGTCCATATGTTAAAATTGTATATAAAGCAAAATGTCACAAACTGTTAACTATTACAAGTTGTTGGGACACTTTGGAAAGACCCATCCATGACTCACATCTGAAGGATTTCTTTTTATTTTTTTGGGTTGTGGTCAGCCAGCCACAAAGTTACACTGTTTCTCCTAAACTTTGTCACCACCAAAGACCCTCTTACTGTAACTGTAGACCATTACAAGGAATTACTGTAAGCATGAGCCAGCTTTAGTCTAGTGAAAACAATGAAGCGATGAGGGACAGATAACACTAAAATAACCCATTCTCCTCTGCTCCTATTACTTTGCTTTTCTACAATGATCAACTGCCACACTCAATGGCTATCTGTCTTTCACTGCCTTCTTCTTCAATCATTAACTTTTAATGGCTTATTTGGCCTGGATTCTTAAGCACCAAAGTCTTTACTACTTCATGTAGTGCAGACGATGGAGAGAGCTCAAATCCTCTATGCAAGTAAAAGTACCTCGATATTCATGGGTTTCGGGATGATGAAAAGTTATGATCATTACCGTAGCAACTGACATGAATACTGTTACTTATGTGCAAGCAAAAGTATTCATCTGAATTATTTCTTGAGTTATAGAAGATATTCACAACTTGTACTCCTTACTATAACTAAACATATTGATACTGCATAACATTACAACTTTTCTTACTGAAATTTCTATTACTTCTACAGCTAGTACCACAAGTAATATATACATGAACTAAGCCATCAACTATTATCCTAACTACTTATACTAATGCTATTACTGCTCCTATTACTGCCATACCTACCTACAACTACTACTACCATCAGTACTAGTACTATTTCAAATATAATCAAGTAATATATATATTTTTAAAAGTACATTTGTTTGATCAAATGACCAAAAGACTTGTGTAGTTAGTCTCCACTCCAGACCATGACAGAGTTGTAATCTACCATATAACATTACAACAACTTCAAATTCCATTACTGCTTGTATTACTTCAGGGCCTACAGCTATTAAACCTACTACTGTTAAAACATTTCCATTTGTTCAAATTTCACTATTTCACTTCTGTTTCAAATATAATACAATGTACAGATTTGAGAAAGTGCATTGTCTTGTTTGTCGAAATGAGCAAAGGACTTACAAAACGGTGCAGTTAGTCTCCACTCCTGACCGTGCTGGGACAGAAAACATGTAAAAACAGCACTTTTACGGGGGTTTCTTTCAATCAGTTAAATCCACATTTGTCCCACCAGCACTTCCTGCTCTCAGCTGCGGTTCCATCATGGCTGTAAAATTGCCGAGACGTCTCAAATTTGTTGGTTCCTGTTGGATTTTTGAACGCTGTAATATCCACACTGGGTCATGCTGACTTGGAGAATATATGAAGAGCCCAAATGTTTGATTTGAAACACACGTTCCTATATGCCCGGCCGCTAACCGCTAGCACACATGCCCAAACACATTCAGTTTCCTAGTTTCCCTCACAGAAATACTGCTGCACAGGAAAAGATGGATTCAGTGTCTTTACTCAACAAAAAGTGGTGTTAACTTAAATAATACTTTTAAAACATTTTTAACATTAGATCTTTCTATGCCCAATGCTATTTTTACAGAGGCAGCTGGGACTACTACTACTACAGCTAGCCAACTACTATTATAACTACTACCACTACTACTATTTGAACTCTTAGTACTTCTACCACTACTACTACTACCACTACTACTACTACTACTACTACAGCTAGCGTACATCTTTTAATACTATTACAAGTACTAGTTTGACTATTATTTGAATTACTGCAAGTTCAATTACAACAACTACTACCACTTATACTACCACTACTATTAGTACTCCTACTACTGCTACAGCTAGCATACTTCTACTACTGTTACTATAACAGCTAGTATGACCATTATTTGAACTACAACTTCAACTACAAAAAACTACTACTATTACCACTACTGCTACTACCACTACTACTATTACTACTAACATCACTTCTCAACTGCAACTATAGCCACTATTATTGCCACTACTATATACGCTTACGATACTGTAGCAGAAATCTAAATACACAAAAAAATAACAAAGCAAAAACACTTAGGCTAAAACAAGTGTTGCATATAAATACTTTTCATTATTGTCGTTATAACTTCTTATAAATTTAAATCCATAAATTGAAATTTTAAAATGTATTGACAAGCTAATTACATTTTTACCTGTTCCAATTGAATGTTTTTTGGGCACAGGCCTAAAACCTGTTCCGACTTATGGGACGGGGCCTGACACACACAATACTCCTATATTACAAATGTGATTGTGTGTGGAGGAAGTGAGTTGCCCGAATTAGGACGTGGTGACGCTGTGCTCCCGATCGCCACCGTTTGAGAGCACTTTGTTTTCTACAGGCGGCGGAAGGATACGGACGAGGGGGCGCTTCCTCTTCTCACAGGCTCGTATTCTGCAGCTGCAGGCGCCTTTGATTAGTGCTAACATCTGGGGTGCACATCCAACCCAAGGCCGGACCAACAAAACAGTTGATCCGCCAAAGACTTAAGCATTAGCATTTTTAGCACATAAGCCCGGATTCGCACACACACGGAGCTCCGTTAACACCCCCCCAAGCTCCGCTAACGACCAAATCTGATTATGTTCTTTAATACGCGCTCATTAATGCCCGGGTGACATATTTTTATAGCTTAGGTTTGGCAGATGTGTTTGGGAATGTTCATATGTCGGCAATATGTGCAATGATGAATGAGGAGCAGTTAACACAGAAGTGAGGCAATGAGCTCACTGCAAGAAAAAGTGGCCAACATGTGATGGTTAAATGAATCTATAGGAGAAAATAACTTGCAAATGTAAAGCAAAACAAATGACTTCATATTGTTTGATTGGGATCACAAGGTTCGTCAGCACAATGGATAGTGCATCATTTAGGCTGTAGTATTTATTTAATTATGGTGTAGTTGCGAATGAAATTAGGCTGTGTAAAGTTGTTCCAAAAATAACAGGAAACTAAAATTATAATTAAAGAATTTGTTAATAATGAAACATGAAGCAATCACATGTGCACGGTGATTGTCTCTAGTGATGAGAGGAGCAATACCTGACTATTGACATATGCTTATTGAAGGAGGTATCAGAAAATATTGCTTAGAATATGCAAAAAAAGTAAGATAAGAATATGTAAACATATCAATACTTAAAATGGAGCGAGGATAATGGTAGTGTCTTTATACCTGAGGAGTTTCAATGCATTTTAACACAAAACTTATCCGTATCAGCAATGGATCGATTTTGCCATAGTATTACATATCAGATCAAAACAAAAAACACTGGTATGGCCCATCAGTACTTTGCAGTCACTGTGCATATGACAATAAACACTTTTGAACATTAGAATATAGTTATACCATGCCTATTTTCATAAGGCTCACATACTGCATACTGATAACCTAAGAAGTACATTTTAGGAGACTTTCTTAGTCCTTATTTCTTGCATTACGCACATACAGCATACTTTACAACCGTGTAATACAGCAAAATGACACAATATGAACCATGAGCTTTCACACTCTTGCTTTATCCACCATGATAATAACTAATATCATAGTATCAAGTAGTTTTTTGACGTTTACAAGTGTATTTCTAAGTTTCACTGCTGCTGTTAATACATTTTCTTTCATTGTGTAAAATTTGACAACTTTTCAGGAGTCAGGAAAGAGTTAACAAAGTTCTCTCTCTCCCCTTGTAAGAACACAATGGGTGTGGTCTTGTAGCTGGACGCCTGCCACCATCCCTCCCCCTCATCTCTCCATCCCTCCCGTCCCTCCTCTCTCTCGCTCCCTCTCTCCTCTCTTCTCTTGCCTTTCTGCCTGTGCACGTCAGTCCTGCTCCCAATGCAGCGGTAGCGGGGAAGCAGCTGCACTATTAGTGGCAATGATTCTCTGCAGTATTATCGCTCCTGCTGGCCTTTTAGCATAACCACAAATAGCTGTCAACTTTGAAGACTGGATTTTTTAAAACATTTTTTGCAAGAAGTTTAACAACATCTTCTTTCGCAGGTTTTTCTGAAAGAGGTCCTGGAGCAGACATTGGAGAAGGAGAGGGAGGAGGTGCGGCGCGGGGCTGGTATGGTGATCCGTGCCCACATCCTCAGCTATGTGGCAAGGTGAGGGGTCCGGACCTGGGCGGGGGGAGGGAAGGGGGAAGAGGAGGGAGGTGGAAGGGGGGTAGTTGGGGGGGAGTTGAGAGGCAGTGACAGTTGGCAGTGTTTGTTTTGGATTGGGTTGGTGCGCGGTCATGCCTCCTCCGCACACGTGTGTACCTTTGCGGTTGTCAGCACATTTGCGTCGCATGGATTAGTCTGCAGTATGCCCCGGGAATGGATGCCATACTGACTGATTGGACTGCTGAGGCTGCCCCGAGCAGCGTTCAAACTACATGCTGTTAAAGAGGTAGCACTGATACTTGAAACAGGGGGTTTTACATGTGTGAGTGCTGTACTAACAAAATTACTGTTGTATTTCCTACTTTGGGTTTGCATTGGCTTCTATTGTATTTAAATCCTCTATGGGGAAGTACAAGAAAAGGTCGTATGTCTGCCCTTTTGCCATAAGTGGTATCTTTGTGTTGTCTGTTATATAAATAATGTAAGTGAATGTCGTCATGGAGAAGTTAACTCTTTGCTTGGTATGTTTCATAATGTGATATTAAACTTGGAGACCAAATTGCTGGTCAGGTCTGTGGAGAGACGATCCAGCTCACAGTAAGAATGCATGTTTTTCAAGGATTTTTCACCTGTAATTGAACAAATGCTCAGACAGATCAGTTTAATGACCTACTGTGAAACGTTCCTGGCAAAGCAATAACATTTGGAGAGGGGCAGGTAGGACGCCTTATCAGAAAAGTTGCACAGTGCGCCTTTAACTACAATGTTTTTGAATGTTGAATGCCTTGCAAATATAATAAATTACTATTGTTACCAAAAAAAACAAACTTTAAAACTGTGTAAGAATTTTAGATCATATTGGCATATTGGGTAAAGGTGTTTTGTACAGATTGTAATCATTTATTGTTTTGTGTATTGAGTTGGCACTGGTTTTGCTGGTGTGTCAACTGTAAGCTGCCTCTCTCCTGGCACAGCTCCAAACTCCACTGATGAAAATAGGCTTTGTGTGTTTTTGGTGCTAAAATGTCTAAAAGTCACACCCCAAAAACGTGTCAGTCTACCACCCTGGATAACTGTTAGGAAGAATAAAGAACTTACGTTGTATTACAGTGTTATACAATTATAAGTGACAGAGTTATTTGATATGCATGAGGGGTTTAGTAACGGTAATATTGTTTATGGTATTGTTAATTACTTAGCAAGGTAAAACAGCACACAGCAAGATGATTATGGGTTTGATTCCCAAATGGGGTCAGCATGCCCTATTGTGGAAGTTGAACACCAGAAATGGCAAAGTAGATGACAGGTGTGAAACCTGTTCCCGCCTTCCTCCTTCTCTCACCTGGCCTTTGTTCAGGCTCCCTGTGCTCCCTGGTCTTCTTCTGTCAGACCAAAGCTGGCACACTATCAGACTGCAGTAACATAGATAGCATCTAGTGGTGCTATTTGAGAATACAGCCAGCCAGTCTAATTACAGATGGTAGCTTTAAGGGACCAAGTAAAAAAACTCATTTAGAGCCACATTTACAATTGTGAGGTATAGATGTTTGGACGAAAACACAGCTGCAAAATTAATCACAGTGGAGTCAAAATTGCGGTTTGAATGGTTGCAATTAGCAATTATTTTGGTTTCTGTATATTGTATGAGGAGAAAACACATGTTCCACAGTTGATGTCACCTACTTTGTGGAGAAAGCAGAAAATCAGCTGATTTGTTCATCTATCTATAATACATGAGCTCTTTGACTGAATGTTACTTAGGGGTTTACTGTGTTGCTCATATCATAAGGGTAACAGATTTGTGCATGAAAGGGTAGACAGTACTGTTAATTAATTAATCCCTATAACGTTAGCTAAGTTTCAATGACCCATCTACATGTGTCTTATTATGTGTAAAACCTGTTGACCAGACTGTTTCAAATTGTGTCAAGGTTCAGATTTCAGTTGACTCTCAAATGTAAAAGGTCCTGGACGCTCCAAATGTATTAGGAGTTTCTTCACTCCACCCCACAGTCACCCTTCTCACTTGTATTCTTTCTGATCATGGCTGGCAGTCTGTCGTTGGCCTGTAATGTATCGCCACCCCACCTGTGCGCCACTGCGTTCGAGGTCAAACGGCGTCCTCGGAAAAAACCCCGTTGGGACCGTACAATGATACTGATGACAGAGTTCAAGTTGTGGATTCTACGCCTTTTCCGCCTAATCCTAAAGCCTCACGTGAAGGGAAGTCCCCCCGGACACAGGTCTCATTGTGTTATTACATGTAACACTATCTGTGCTGAAAGTGATTACTGCCCGGGCCAGGTGGGGTCGGGGGTCAGGTAGGGTTAAAGGTCGTGGAGCTGGCGCATTGTGTGTGGTCTGCTTCAGAGCCTCATGTGTTTATGCGTGTGTGGGTGACAGGGCTTAGTCACAGGGCTAAACACAACCGCCCACATGGCCTCAGCACACTGCAGAAGTTCTATAGGGCACAAGTCTGAAATAATATGAAACGGAGTGTGTTGGGATCTAAGGAGAAGGAGCCTAGAATTTGGTTGAAAATATGGAAAACAATATTAGTCAGCAAATGCCTTGGCCTGGTTTCTGCCTCTTGACCTTTAGTCTCAAGATTTTACAACGTGTGTGTGGCTGAATGGATCATTTTGGTGTTTGGGCGCATTCACACTCATTGTTGGACCCTCGTTTGAGTCCATTTTAGTTCTGATGGTAGTCCTGGTTTGGTCCCGTCCTGGTGTAGCCCTGGTCTAGTCCAAGATTAGTTCCGGGTTTAGTCCCAATTTCTTTTTGTTCTGTATGAACATATGAACGCATACTTTGTCTAAAACAGTAATTTGTAGTTCATAAGAAAGTTTGTTTAGTCCCTAAACTCCGCCTTGGTTTTACTTGGTCATACTCTTGTTCAGTGACAATGACCTGGTGTTGCTGTTTGATTAGAGGTGATTCAGTAACAGCAATATGTAAGTTGTGTGATCCAACGATGTATCTCACTTTTACAGACACATTTTACAATCTCCAATCCTATAGCACTTTTACTTTACAGCACAGTAATAGCATGGTAGAATGGAAATAACATTGTAACTTAACATGTAGTTGTAGAAATTACATGAGGATTACCAACAGAAACAGAACACATCTGTTATTCTGCTGTATTTCATAATAATACAATCCTAATCCAACCCAATATGAAGACTATAAAGGACCAGGAAACATGATTAGTCTTGATAATAATTTGATTTATCCCTCATAATCCCAGTTATTGTGATTTCCATCCTATTACAATTACTTTGCTGTAATAAAGTGGTAAAATTGTCTCTCAAATGCAACTTATTAACCATGTATTAACTAATAGGTTTAAATACAACAACATATCTATTTTTTTCTTTCCAGGAAACATTATAACAAGGTCCGATCCAGCGTCGTCACCATCCAGAAGAACTACCGCGCCCACTTTTGGAGACGCCTCTTCCTGCGCATTCGAACAGCCGCTATTATTCTCCAGAAGCACCACAGGGGTCAAAGGGCACGCTCACTCTACCAACAGCTCAGGGAGGAGAAGAGGAGGAGAGAGGAAGAGGAGCGGCGGAGACGGGAGGAAGAGGAGGAGAGGAGAAGGATGGAGGAGGAGAGGCAGAGGAGAGAAGAGGAGGAGAGGAGGATAAGGGAAGAGGAGGAGAGACAGAGAGAGAAAGAGGAGGAGGAGAAGAGGCAGGAGAAACTAAGACTGATGGAGGAGAAACAGGAAATAGATGAGAGGTATGTAAATATTGGTTTCCAGTGCTATTATGCAACTGTAATTATAAGGAAGTTTGGACTAGTAAACTATTTTGTCCTCTGTTCTGGTCCATTTAGATTCAGATTGGTTCTTTAAAATCATGTACTGTGCCACATTGACTTTGTGCGTTTAACCAATGTTATAATGTCCTCCATCCTTTCTACCACTTATCCGGGTCCGGGTCATGGGCGCAGCAGTCTAAGCAGGGACGCCCAGACTTTCCTCGCCCCAGACACTTCCTCCAAGGCGTTTCCAGGCCACGCTCCATCCTTCCCTCACTCGTGAACAAACCCTGAGAAACTTGTTCCCCCACCAAAAAATACATATCTGGAACTATGTTTTGTTTAATGTAAAACAAGAAGTTGGGCCATTGGCAATATGTCCATCTACATAACTTGGGTCAGAATCTGAGAGAAGGAATACAGGAGTCAGGGGCCAGGACAGAAACTATAGTATAGACATTTTTCGAATAAAGATAGTATTTCATTAGCATTTCTTTATGTACTTTTTACTACTTTTTTGTTTAATTACTTTTTTTCTTGTTGTAGGAACTCAGTGATGGTGAACGGTGCCTGCGAAAAGGTAAATTCTGACTCTTAGAGAAGTTTTGATTTACAATGTTGTCTTGTTTTTAGCCAAGGAAAAACCCATTTGATATTAATGTTACAGAAACAGTAGATTTATCTTTTTTTTGGATATTTGGACTGTTTTTAATTGATAATTCTTAAAGGTGCACTGTGTAACATTTCTGGTAAAGGGACTGTCATCTGCTTGTCTCTGTGGAGATGTTATTGCTTTGCCTTGAATGTTCCAGAGTATAACATTAAACTTACACAGCTCCATGGAGACAAGCAGGTGGCACCACCAGACAAATTTACAGGTCAGATCTGTGGAAAGGATAGCCTACTCACAGAACCAATACATGCTTTTCACTGTATTTTGGACAATAAAAACATCTGTAATTGAATGATGAATCTCATACTATCAAACGCAGGTGGCAGACTCCTCACCAGAAAAGTTACACAGTGCACCTTTAAATGTACAATACAAAACAATCATAAATTGAAAACGACTGCTATTAAGTCACTGTTGTAAAAATCCTTACTAACACATTTCAACACAAAGGAAAATGACTAATGCTATTGTCGCTGTTTTTATCTCAGAAGGGCCTGTCCCAGACCCTGTCCCACTGCGACACCACAGAAGAGGAGAGCAGACAGATGGAAGAGATCCTACGATTGGAACGCGAGATCGAACGTCTCCAGAAACAACAGGAAGACGGTGTGTCCCTGGTTGGTGACTTGTCCCGCGAGGAACTCCGGCAAATCAGGGACGCAGAGATCTACCGCCTGGAGAAGGAAGCATCGCGAGTGGCCACGGAATTCCTGGACTTGTTAGACTTCGGAGGTTTGGAGCCCTCTTTATCCAGCGAGGAAAACCTTCACGACCCGACGGAATCCACCGCTCCTCTGGCCGAAGAAGAGGTGGATGAGGGGTTCCACGCTGAAGATGAGTGCGTAGCATTGCCAGATTTTCCTTCACCAGTGTCAGTTCCTCTGGACAACGAAGTGTTCCAGAGTATCCCGCCTCCCCCTCCAGATTTTGCAGAAGGACCGCTAGCTACTCCCTCCTCCGCACAGGACAAGCCAGTCACTTCAAATGGTCTTAGTCACGTTCCTAAACTTTCCACTACCCACGCTCCAGCTCCTCTTCCTGCGTTGACTAACGGACATAGGGAAGAGAGGGACAGCCGGGGGTCAAAGCTGAATGAGCCAGTGAATGGTCAAGTGTCCCAGAGCACCCTTCCTGACGCGGAGTCAGACTACGATCAAGAGGAGTTTGAAGAGGCTCATGGGAGTTCGGGGGCGAGCATTAATGATGGACATATCACAGACGAGGAGGTGCTGAGGAAGTCCTCCGGCACCCAAAACAGTCTGGACTCGTTCAGGGGCAGCTCTGACTCGGTGAGAATATTTTTTAAAACCTGGTTCTTATATTAACAGGCCATGTCATGTTAGACATTGTTTATGATGGTATTTGGGTTGGCCTTAATTAAATGAATAGCCTCAACTGTCTCCTACATAGCTTCAAAGTTATACTATTATTTTGGGTTTTTTACATGGTACTCTCCTCCTGTAGTTTCCATTCACCATAGGGGTAGCGATATGGACAAAAATGAATATTCTGGTATTTTTTTCAGTATCCCGTAAAAATTTTCAGATGATACTTTGTCAATCAAACTAATATTGCAAAAATATTACTTTGTACCCTTATTTGGAGGTTTACTTATTTTCCAGTCTTATTTAAAATAAAAAAATTATACACTCGATATTCAAATTTTGCAGATCTTCAAAACAACTTTCACGATATAATTGATATTTGATGTCATTCTAAACGAACACATTTCACTTTTCAAAAATACACATTACAAAAAGATTACTAGTGCTGAATAGTATCCTTATTCCTAGCTAAATTTGAAATTTCTGTAAAATTGACAAGTGTAGATCCAAAAATACTGGGAGCGGTGCAGGTATGACCCCCATGCTAGGTTATGATGTGCCTGTGGATTCAAGGCCCAGTGGCTGTGTATTAATCATAGCTTATCTTAATCAGTCATATCTTTTTGTAATTTGTTGTTTTTCTTACACATGCCAATGATTGAGTGGTTTTGGCTTTAATGACTTCACAGACACTGCCAGTGTCAACAAAAGCAATAAGCTCAAAGAATCTGTGTGTGTCAAGTGCATTGCTTCAGGCAGTAAACTCAGAGACAAGATAAACATAGTCAAACTGCTATTAAGAGGCTTCACTCTTTTGCCAATTTACTCAGATCTTTTTTGTTCGCTTCTTCTCAGTTCATTGACAGTGATGATGAGAACGATGCCTATGTGGACACAGATGAAGAGGTTTCCAATGGCAGAGTCAACCTCCTGAACGGATCTGGGCCTCCGTACTTTCACGGCTACCTCTACATGAAGAGTGAGTTGCTTTGTCAAATTGACAGATTGATATTTGAACTCCTGTATCCTCAGAGTCATCTTGTTTTATAGCCACTGTTAAAGGTAAACTATGTAACTTTTCTGGTGGACGGTCCACCACCTGCTTGTCTCCATGGAGATGTTATTGTTTTGCTATGGCATTACACTTATCTATCTCCATGCAGACAGGTGGCGCACCAGGCCAAGTTACAGGTAAGATCTGTAGAGAGGCGATCCCACTTACAGTAAGATTTTGTGTTCTTTGAGGTATTTTTAACAACACCTGTAACTGAATAAATGCAAGATAGATCATTCTAAAGCCATATTGTCAACAATCCAGACAAAGCAACAATACCACCATGGAGATAAACCATAAAGTTACATAGTGAATGTTTAAGTTGTTTTTATGATAAGAAAGAACTTGTATTTGCTTGTTTAGGCACCTCTTAAGACACAATTACTACATAAGAATTTTGCTACATTGTTGTAATTGTGTTTGGGACAAATAATCCTGAAACTTGATCAAGTGCAGATGCCATCAGAATCAAAGACAAATATAAGCTCTTTACAGTCATATTAAAATATTAGTGTTGTCTCGATACTAAAATTTCAAACTCGATTTCGATACTAAGGAACAGACTTGATCAATAATGTGATTTTCAACATTAATTCATAGCACTTTATCTACTGTGGTGTTATATCTGTGTAATCCCTCAGTCGTCCAGGTAGGTTCCATAGTGGTCCATGGACGTATATAGTCTATGTGGTCTTGTACTTGTTCTGATACAGCTCAAGATCATTCAAAAGCTATTCAGGAAAGGATTATTTCACTCTGTCTGAGTGTTTTAGCACTGATACCTTCTCAAATGAGTAGCTTTTTGATACTAGTTTTAATATCGATCTGCATCTGGTTATCGACACTTTTGACAATACTGTACAATATAAATTATCCAACTGCAAAAAACTGTAGATACACACTAAATCTAAAAATATGGATAGTAATGTATGTGATTAATTTAACCCTTTACTCGAGCAGTCATTCAGGCACCATGTTGATCACAGTGAAATCCTCCGTGCATGCACTCGTTTAAACTGCTTGTATTCACTTCCAAACTGTAATGGTTATCTTTGACGTACTGCATATTTAGTCACATAATATTTACTCACACTCTGCTAGCACTTACCCTCCCTCTCAACCGCACATCCCCGCCGCTTTTGTTCTCCCAGGCGGTCTGATGATTCCCTGGCGTCGCCGCTGGTGCGTGCTAAAAGACGACACCTTCATGTGGTTCCGGGCCAAGCAGGACTCTCTCAAATCGGGCTGGCTCTACAAGAAGGGAGGGGGCATGTCCACGCTGTCCAGACGAAACTGGAAAATGCGCTGGTTCGTCCTCCGCGAGAACAAGCTCATGTACTTCGAGAATGACAGCGAGGAGAAGCAGAAAGGGACCATCGACATCCGAGCCGCCAAGTATGGAAGATATGTTGTTTTACAAACGTGCATATGACTGGATAGACTATTTATTTCACTAAAACGTAGTTAACATCACTATATTTAAGATTTTACTACAGATTTTGGTATTTTTTTCAAGTTTTTAGCATTTTTGACATATATAGAGGTAATTCCATAACTGTTTCCTAGCAACCGTACTGTAAACAAGGGCCAAAACTTACCTAGATTACACGATTATTATTTGATTAAACACCTAAACACGCCTTTATTTTGTTAAATGAAGCTTTAAACTGCCAGAAAATCCCCTCCTTATGTGTAAATTGTCCCTGTATCTATAATGAAATATTCAGTGTTGATGACATAGGTAGACGTATTTTTAGAACTCACCACTAGGCAACTTCCTGTATTTTTGTGCTTTTCTTTTCAACCTTTTTTCCCTCCAACTGCCACTTAACTCATGTAAAACTAGGATAAATATTTACCACTGTGCCTATCCCACCAAACCAAGTAAGAATTAGAAAAAACACGAAAGCCTGTTATATGCACTTTAAATACAGTTTTTGAATGGAGAATATGTATTTATACAGTGTAATTTTTATGCGTTTAGGGAAATTGTGGACAATCACGAGAAGGAAAACGCACTGAATATTGTGACGGAGGAGAGGACGTACCACATCTATGCAGAGTCTCCAGAAGATGCAAGGTACTTTACTTTTACGACATGACTGGTTGGCCTTCTCACATATGCCCGGTTATGTCCATTTCTTAGATGCATAATTATTATAATACACTTTAGTAGAATTAGAAAGATTTTGTGGTTGTTTCTATATAATCACTTTTAACTGACAACAAGTTGAGTCACTGTTGAGTCATTTCAAATCAGTGTTATCTTTACTTTACTTATCTTTACTATGGTTTATTTAATTCATTTATTAATTGATTTATTTTTACAGTTTTACAATATTTCTTACATTATTTTAGAAACGTAAAATTGTCTTACATAATGCTTTTATTTATTTATTTTTTACTGTTCAGCCCACTGACCCTTAACAGTAATACGTAGACTCATTGTTCCCTCTTGTGGTTATTCATGGAAACAGTCTTTAATGCTGACTTGCTCTCTCCCTTCATACCTCCCCCTCCCTCCCGTCGCTTTGACCCCGCAGCGGTTGGTTCAATGTGCTGAGTCGTGTGCACAGCGCCAGCCCGGAGCAGCTCCTGGAGATGCATCACGAACAGGCCAACCCAAAGAACGCAGTGGTGAGTTCCCCTTTCCTCTGACTGCAAAAAACCCCAGACCCAAGTCTACTTTGCACTCACACGTACAATGCTAAGTCTAGTTGTTACAGTAGGGAAAATGGTCTGTGGATACTGAAGTTTATATTGTGAAGTAAAAATATATATCAGTAATTGCAAAGACTTTTTTGCAAGATTTTTATGTTAAACGTGTACCCATATATACATTTTATACTGTTTTGATATTGATATTTGATTTTGTTACCAAAATAGACCTATAATAATTAAAATAGCTTGAATTTATATAGCACTTCAAGAGACTCTTCTTCATTAATTAATTATCCACATTTAGTGCTAATTCTGTAGCCACAACTGCCCTGGGGCTGGAAAAATGGCTGCCAATCAGTGGCAATGGCCTCTCCAATCACCACCAATCTCTCACTGACACGCACTGAATCACATTTAGGCAAGACGCGGTGAAGTGCCGTGCTTAAAGACACAACAACATTATGGTTTGGTCTGGGCTGGGACAGAACTACAACCTCATACATTACTTAGTTATATTTATGGTAATTTGATTTAATTATATATATGCTATATTTTCACACTCTGCAGGGCACCTTAGACGTGGGTTTGATTGACTCGGTTTGTGCATCTGACAGCCCTGACAGGTAAGAAATGCCCAATGGTCTTTAACTGTAATTGGCTGATTTGATGACTTTGCAACAGTGTAATCGATACAATGGTTTGTTTTAGACCCAATTCCTTTGTGATCATCACCGCAAACCGCGTCATCCACTGCAACACGGACACGCCAGAGGAGATGCACCACTGGATTGGACTGTTGCAGAAGTCCAAGGGAGACACCAAGAGCGATGGCCAGGAGTTTCTGGTCAGAGGTCAGTTTGAACTTTAAATCTACTAAAATCTATACGTTTAATCCACAATTTGACTTCACCGAACTGTCTCCTCTCCTGATGTGCGCCACCAGGCTGGCTTCACAAAGAGATGAAGTCCGGAGCCAAAAGCACCTCTCTGAAGCTGAAGAAGCGCTGGTTCGTCCTCACCACAAACTCGTTGGATTATTACAAGTCCTCAGAGCGTAATGCCACCAAACTGGGCACTCTGGTCCTCAACAGCCTCTGCTCCGTGGTGCAGCCGGACGAGAAGGTCTTCAAAGACACTGGTATGGAGCAGAGTAACCTTTTATAAAGTAGTTTATCCATAACTCAGTAACATGATGTCTCTATACTGTTCCCTCAGGTTACTGGAATATCATTGTCCATGGACGAAAGCACTCTTATCGCCTGTACACCAAAATGCTAAATGAAGCCATGCGATGGGCTAATGCCATCCAGGGAGCCATAGACAGCAAAGTTCCCATAGAAACGCCAACCCAACAACTCATCAGGGATATCAAGGTAATGAAACCACATGTATCCAAACCAGTTTAAGCTCTGCTCTGAAAATGCTGGAATGTAATAACTAAACAGAGTTCATTTTCATACAAGTAATGTTTGACATGACCTTTTTGGGTTTTCAGTCTTCCAAACCAAGGACACAGTCTGTAGTGAAGTGAGGTACTCACCTCTGTGTGCAGTGCTGACTTCTTTCTTTCAGTTCTCCTGTCATTTTTTTTAATGTGTTTAATTTCTAGTACATTTTTGATATTGTTATAGATAGTATAGTTATAGTTGTATAGTTATATACTTATATATAACAGCTCTTCTTTGAGTAGTTTCTTTCACTGACATCTTGCTGTGTGTCCACAGGAGAGTAGCTTGAATGTAGAGGCTGTGGAGCAGACCTACTGGAGGAATCCCATCCTCAGATATACCCAGCATCCTTTGCACTCACCTCTTCTACCTCTGCCATATGGAGATGTCAGCGTCCACTGTGAGTTTGGTCACTATCTTTGTGTCTTTATCATATTTAAACGCCATTATATCTTCTTTATTAGATTTTATTTTAGACCATAAACAATAAAACATTATATTTTTCTGTTTTTTGTTTTAGTTGTTGTACATGTTTTTGAGCTTGTACTTGCACCCTCTCCCTTCCAGTGCAAAAGGAAAAGGGCTACACCAGCCTGCAAGACGAAGCTGTCAAGATCTTCAACTCTCTTCAGGAGATGGAGGCGGTGTCCGACCCGGTGCCCATCATCCAGGGCATCCTGCAGACCTGCCAGGACCTGCGAGCGCTACGGGACGAGGTCTACTGTCAGCTGATCAAACAGACCAACCACGTGTCTCATCCCAACAGCCCGGCCAATCGCGCGCACTGGCACCTCCTCACCTGCATGAGCTGCACCTTCCTGCCCAGCCGTGGCATCCTGCGCTACCTCAGGTTCCACCTCAAAAGGTAGTGAAAATAATACATACCAATCATTGAGATGGTCAGCCATCACTCATAACATAAGGTTATCAGCCAAAAAAAGTTACCCTTAATACAAATCCTTCTGTACAACACTTACCAAAAATTATTTTTTAATAAATATTCCTCTATTCCTCTACTAGGACTGAATTCTTTGGGATAATTTGCTGTTAAAGAATAAAAACCCATTCAAATAAAACCCTGGCAACATTTTTAACAATTAACAGAACACATTACATAAGTTGTTTTCACTATGTTGGTAAAATATGTGGTATTATTTGTCGTAAAGGTTGAGTATGTAGTAGTTTTACATCATACTCGATGTACTAAACTTGACCTATCGATGGCACCACATATGAGGTATACAGTACATGATCAAATCAAATATAGCTGTTACAGATGACAATTGTTGATTTATTCTTAATTACAAAAACATTGAACAAGATGGCAGAGTTGATTGTGTTGTCATCTTTTGTTTTGTTTTGCTTCTCAAGACGGTTATCCAATAAAAAGAAGTATGAGCTCCTCACTTTGGGTTGCCAGAAACTATGACTAAAATCAGTTGGAAAGAAACCAAGTATTCAGTAATACCGATCATTAATCAGTGCTAGTGCAGCCTCTGCAGCTCAGGGAGTGAATTCTGGAGGTTCTTAGCTTTCACATAAGGGTAGTCCATCACTGAGAATGAGGTATTTGTCCTCAATTTGCAGTTTAAGGTACTAGCAACCCAGATTCAGTTGTAAATGCCCTACCTTTAATTGTAGTAAGTATAACAGTAAACAAAAACATTGAGACTGTGGTGAGACAGTGAGACTGTGGACCTAAATCATAACAAACAATGAAGTTCAACATTTTTATATATCATTTATAAATTCTAAAATATAAAGGAACTATTTTACATAATGTAACACCACTCTGACAATACTTAATAAATATTTTTCAGGATTAAGGAGCTCTTCCCTGGTACAGAGATCGAACAGTATGCCCACTTCATCGGCGAATCCCTGAAGAGGACCAAATCTCGAGAGTTTGTTCCCTCCCAAGAAGAAATCATCGCCCTGCTGACCAGACAGGAAATGACCACTACGGTTTACTGTCACGGGGGAGGCTCCTGCAAGATCTCCATCAACTCCCACACTACCGCTGGAGAGGTAAAGTGCCAACAATATACAGTGGGGCAAAAAAGTATTTAGTCAGCCACCAATTGTGCAAGTTCTCCCACTTAAAAAGATGAGAGAGGCCTGTGATTTTCATAATAGGTTCACTTCAACTATGAGCGACACAATGAGAAAAAAAATCCATAAAATCACATTGTCTGATTTTTAAAGACTTTATTTGCAAATTATGGTGGAAAAAAGTATTTGGTCAATAACAAAAGTTCATCTCAATTCTTTGTTATATAGGTCAAACGTTTTCTGTAAGTCTCCACAAGGTTTTCACACACTGTTGCTGGTAGTTTGGCCCATTCCTCCTGCAGATCTCCTCTAGAGCAGTGATGTTTTGGGGCTGTCGCTGGGCAACACGGACTTTCAACTCCCTCCGAAGATTTTATATGGAGTTGTGATCTGGAGACTGGATAGGCTCACCGTTCTTATGATCATTTTGACCCCACAGTGGTCTTGTATGGCTTCCATTTTCTAATAATTGCTCCCACAGTTGATTTCTTCACACCAAGCTGCTTACCTATTGCAGATTCAGTCTTCCCAGCCTGGTGCAGCTCTACAATTTTGTTTGTGGTGTCCTTTGACAGCTCTTTGGTCTTGGCCATAGTGGAGTTTGGAGTCTCATCTCTTTTTAAGTGGGAGAACTTGCACAATTGGTGGCTGACTAAATACTTTTTCCCCCACTGTATGCTGTTATTTATAAAATGTATCAATGTATTGGTGTTAAACTGCTACGTTGATTTCCTAGGTGGTGGAAAAGCTAATTCGTGGGTTAGCTATGGAAGACAGCCGGAACATGTTTGCGTTATTTGAACACAACAACTCCATTGACAAAGCGGTGGAAAGCAGAGTACTTGTAGCAGATGTTTTGGCAAAATTTGAGAGGTATGTTCATTCATAAACATTGAATTTGTAGTCCTAATGTGGCGCGTGTGCTAATTTCGTGGGGTATGTTTAGACTGGCGGTCAGTGAGGAAGAGGATGACGGCCAATGGAAACTGTACTTTAAGCTCTACTGCTTCCTGGATGTGGAGAGCATGCCCAAAGAAGGAGTGGAGTTTGCATTCATGTTTGAGCAGGTGAGAATTTTAGGGCACGATATTAACAATGAATATATATTACGTTGCATAATTAGTATTTGCTAAAACATCCTGGTGTTCCTATAGGTTTGGTTGGTTCAGTCAGGGGAGGTTTAGGTTGGTAGTTTAAGAACTTTTTCAATACTATGTGATCTTTTTTATTTATAGATGATGTGTTTGCTTTATTGACTTTACCGGATCATTCTGAAAAATTGGTTTTATATGTAAAATTAGTAGTTATTAGTAGTTAATTAGTTAGTATTAGTATTATCTGCAATAATATAAAAAATAAAATTAGCAAGATCAGATGAAATGTCAGTAAACTTCATTTTACAGTCTATTGACATTGGACCTACCCCTTAAAGGAGCACTATGTAACTTTCAAGGTGGAGGGTGTGCGACCTGCTTGTCTCCATGGAGATGTTTTTACTTTGTCTGGAATGTTTCACAGTATGTTATTAAACTTATCAACATGTGACCCCTCTCACATTACTAATGCATGTTTTTCAAGGTATTTTGAGCATTTAAACATTATGTAATTGGATGAATGTAAGATAGAGTTTAATGCCTTACTGTGGAATATTCCAGGGAAAGCAAAAAACATGTTTGTAGAGACAAGGAAGTCGCACATCCTCCACCTTAAAAGTTTCATAGTTATTAAAAAATAAAGGAATAAACCAAACAGTATTGTGCCTTAACCAAAGCCATATCTGTGTCCCAGGCTCACGAGAGTCTCACCCGTGGTCACTTCCCCGCCCGCGAGGAGACCCTGCACCATCTGGCGGCCCTGCGCCTGCAGTTCCTCTACGGAGACAAGGGCAAAGTCTCCTGGAGCCTGGACAGTGTGTACCCCGTGGGCCGCCTCCGGAACCGCATCGTCCAGTTCACCAAAGGGGGAGGCAGCTCAGGCACGGGACAGACCCTGGAGAGGAGGAGGACCAGCTTCTTGGACGGGACGCTGCGGAGGGGGCTGAAGACGGGCTCCATGAAGAAGCAGAAGCTGGAGGAGGAGCAGATGTTGGAGATGTGGATCAAAGAGGAGATGTCGTCCACGCGGGCCAGTATCACAGACAAGTGGGCCAGGCTGAGCGGGCTGGACCAGCACCAAGCCATGCTCAAATACATGACTGTGATCAAGGAGTGGACCGGGTACGGATCCACGCTGTTCGATGTGGAGGTACGGGCAGGTTTTATTTGGATTTACTACGTCTTTCATTTGTTTCTTTAGCTCATTTGAGAGCGTTTTTCAAGGTATTTGTTTAGACATAAAATCACAAATCACAAATAAAAGACAGATAACATTAATACCACACTGGAAAACATCCGAAACATCAGCCAAAGCAAGAACATCTCCATGGAGACAAGCAGACGGCGGGCTCTCCACCAGAAAAGTTACATAGTACATCTTTATGTTTTAGAGATTCAAAACGCAAAAACTATACAGTATATCCATCAATCCTTTTCTCTATCTGGGTCCTTGGCGCAGCAATCTGAGCACTTCCAAACATCTCCCTCCCCAGACACTTCCTTCAGCTCTGCCAGAAGCCGCCTACGCAATACCATTATGAAGATTGAAAGTACTTTTGTCTAATCTTATCTTTGTATCCTCTGTTGCAGTGTAAAGAGGGGGGCTTCCCACACGATCTGTGGCTGAGTGTGAGCGCGGAGAACGTGTCTGTGTACAAGAGAGGAGACCCCAAACCTCTGGAGACGTTTCCTTATGAACACATCATCTTCTTCGGAGCTCCACAGCCCTGCACCTACAAGATCACTGTGGACGAGAGGGAGATGTACTTCGAAACTCCTCAGGTACTTGCTTTAGCCTGTCCTTTTTATAGACTAGATTCATTTATTATTAAGAGTCATTAATAAAATAAAATCCAAAGTGTATGTGTGATCTCTAACAGGGTTTTAATGCAACAAGGGAACAAGTATGGATAACTTTTACAGAATTTTTTCATAAATGGGAGGAAAAGTTGATTAATTTATATATTTTAAAAAGCTTTGGCAACTAAAAATGCTCAACCAACTAAACTCAACAAATCATCGAATTTTAATTAAGACACAGTCATTTTTAATTGACAGTGATGAGCTTAGATCTTTTTAATCGAGATGTCAGTAAAAGCATGTGGTTCGAAGCAGATTTCAAATTTTTTTAGGAAGAAATTTGACTATTTTTGTGTTACATGGCAATAATTAATAATATTTTTTTATGTTCATGAAATTAATCGTGAAAAACATTTTATTTGGTTTTAATTAGACAAACAGAAACCGATCAATATGAGAAAAAAAGTTATTCATTTTATTTGTCGGCCAGTATTTATATCGGCCTCTCTTTGTAAAGTTCAACTCAATGCAATTTTATTTATATAACACATTTAAAATACAACTTAAGCTGCCCACAGTGCTTCACACAAAAGTCAACAAAAAACAGATACACATAAAAAAAAAAGTTCAAACTCATATACCCAGCCCACATATTTACCGACTGTGTGATGTTTTGTCCAGGTTGGAGAGATCACAAAGATCATGAAAGCCTACATAAACATGATTGTGAAAAAGCGCTGCAGCGTCAAATCCGTCTCCAGTTACGGCACCAACTGGATCAGGTGATGGACTCGTTTTCAAGGCGCAACGTAGTATCAGTATCAGACGACTGCCCTCTAGAGGCGAGCGGGCAGAAGACACAGAGAAACCACATGGATAATACACGCCTTTGGACAAGAGTTTAGACTAAATCGTAACACGGAATATTCTATACTGCTAATGTGAAAGCAAGAATGTCCTATCCGAATTATTGTATGTTTTTTTCTGTGTTCATACCTTGTACTGGTTACACTGGCTCTCAACAAGCTATTACTCTTTTAGATACATTGACAATAGAAACTCAAGTCATATATGAAGCAAAAAAAAAACACCTCTTATCGTCTTCCTGGAAATACTATAATTTGTGTATAGTGTTTTTGAGCCCACAAATCAAAATTCACAACTCTTTGAAATAATTCCTCACTCAGGTAATACAACGTATGTGATGGAAACAAGTTTGCCTTAGTGTTTTGGGAGTTCGGGGCTGATGTTGCCTTTATAGATTGTTGCCTTTTGGAACAATATGAACAAATGTATTGTGAAAGTGTCCAACATGAAAAATGTAACCACTTCAGAAATGTCCTTTTATTTCAGAACATTTTTGTATAGACGTGTTGCTTGAACAGGATTTAAAATGGGCGGTTTGGCAAAATGGGTGGTTTCTTTCTGTTTTGGGCCATAGAGGGTGGGGTATTTATTAGCGCGCTAAAATGTAAAATTAAACTTTGCTAGTCTGTTGTAATATGATTTTCTATTTCAGGGTTACAATATTTTGACGTTTCAAGCTAATGGTTCATGATATATGCTTCCGTACTAAAGGATTGGCAGTTGTTGTCTGTTACTGTCAACGATACTTCTTATGACTGATTTCTGTAGTTACTGTGTCCAATATTTTGCTAACCACACAACAGAATGGTCCGTGAAAACAAATGACCCACAACCATTTGAACCCTGGGATTCACCCGGCTCATCTCCACTCGGGGGCCTTCTGGTCAGCCGCCGGCGGCCACACCAGAGACTCATCCTGCCCACGCAGAACTGAGCGTTTACGACTGTTTTGAAGGAAGGAAACATGGAACATAGAACATGTTTTATATCAGAATTTAAAGATGCTTTAATAAATTATTGTATTTAATTGCTGCTGTTGTCGTTCTTCTTATTGAAAACATACAGGTCTGCTCTGCTACTGTGAACATTTTACATTACCAGAAAGGCCATGTCAGCATAACTGGGAATTATTATCAGCGTGTTTCTGTCCAAAGTGTCCCCTGCCATAAATCCCCTGTTATAAAACATTTACATTATACATATTTAATCCAAACTATAATCAAACTGTAGTGTGCTCTAAATTAAGACTTTTATGTGTTTTTTTTAGATTGTAGAATGTGATGATGCCAGAGTCGCTGATGGAGGGACAGTTTCTCCTATTGATGATATGTTATAAGAACTCATCCAAAAGCAAAATTGGCAAATATCAAACCTGATCATTTCTATTAGTGTCTAGACCCTAGAACTCATTATATTTCAGCAAAAATAAGCATCACCTCAGCTGCCTCCCATCTGTATTAAATGTTATTGGCCTACAGCATGTTGTGGACATCTGAAACCCAGCAATTTCAGGACAGGTATAACAAATGTATTATTTACGAGTGAGTTCAAGGGTCACATTGAAAAATAAATGATGTGGGCACTACGAGAATAAAGTAACATTTCGACAAAAAGTTGTAATTTAATGAGAATAAAGTCGATTCCAGAAAAAGTCGTACTTTTACAAGAATAAAGTTGTAGTACTACGAGAATAACCTCCTGAGACCTGAACTCTTCATGGCTTTATTAATTTGTTCTCTTTGTTATTTGGTCTGACTGGAGCTGATGAGTGTAAAAACAAAGAATTATCTTTTTACATTATGAGAAAAATGATGTCCACATATGAGGACATTTGTTGTATGTTTTAATCATTTTGATAGAAACAATAAAGTCACATTTAAATAATGATTGGCAAAAACTATTTGTTAAGTGCCTGATCACAGCAGCATTGTTCCTGAGTAAAAACAAAATGAAAAACAAGAATTGTGCCTCTTGGAACAATGTGTCTCATTTGAAGAGCTTCTAACAGGTGAAGACATGAGCCTTTTAACAAAGTCCATCTTGAATCTAAATTATCATGTGTTAAACTCTTCTGTCATCACTAAGTAGCTGTTTAATGACCTCATATGTGACACCAGGACCTTGTAGAGAAAAAAAAAATTGTATTGTGGCCTAGACAAACCAAAATGTGTTGTCCACATGTGAGGACACAGGTCTCAGGAGGATAAAACAATATTTTGAGATTAAAGCCGTAGGCAAAACAATGTATTTTTACAAAAAAATAAAGTCGACTACTAATTAATTAGGGGTCGACGCTAAATCAGAGCGAACGCTGTGTTTAGAGTGAACGTGGATTGAATGGTCCGGATTCTATCACACGATATGCGACTAACTGCATGTTTTTTGGAGCTTGTTCAATGTTGTCGACGTAATTTTCTCTAGTCTATAAAGCTCGGGAAAAAGTTTTTATTTTTAACCTCCTGCAGGGGGAGAGCGCGTACGCAGTCCCCCACTACCATAAATTTTGCAGTCGAGATTCTCACATGTGGAGAATTCGTTCGGGTCAGATCGCCGCAGTGCAATGGCAATTCCTCACCGAAGACGACCCACCTTTATGATCATGGTGTCATCCCTGCCAGGTAAGTATGACAACATCTACACATGGAAGAGACCCCATTCTTACACACACAGCTTTGTATTATGGTGTTAAATTCAAATCTTCACAAAATTAAATAAACATGACTCATAAAATAAAATAAAGATAATTTGCCAATAAACAACACACGAATTGTTACAAAACTGAATATACAGGAAAAAAAAAAACTATTTACGAAATACGGAATTTAAGCACAGATGCATTGCGATCTCACGGACCTGTTCTTGTTGCTCCGTAGAGAAACATGTCCTTCTTCATTAGTTCCGCTGAGGGGCAGTTTTTACTTAGTTTACCCAACATAAAAAAATGTGTATTTCATCTTCATAAATGAGTCTGTATTTTAATCCGATTTCTGAACACAATGTTTATTAAAATAATTACATAGATTATTGTCTTGAAATTAATACCTTTTGCTACATACACTTTTGGCCGTGTATCAATCGCTGACTGTATATAAAGAGCACCAATGCTGCCAACTAACATTTACGACAATATGTGAAAACTCGTAATAAACTGCACTTTGCAAACGAGACTGAAGAAGCCGTTTTGTGATGTCAACCTTTCGTAAACAGCCTCCCGTGCTCCTCCCTTCCTTTACTCCTCCGCTGCTTCTCCCAAGTGTTTCATGCAGCGTGCAGCTTCTGTTTGTTTAGTCTGTTTCACTTGTTCAAACATGCCTGGATTGTGCAGAGTTTTTCTCGTTGTTTTTGTCTTAAATCTGTCCTATTTTGGATGTACCGATGCACAAACGTCGACGCCATCGCCTTCAAGTAAGTTTTCCTTTTAGTGATTTTTTTACAACTTGGCTTGAACAGTAACTTCAGGAGGTTCACTATGGTAAAGTCAGGAGGCAATCACATGACTATAGTTTCCTCATTGTACATATTGATTGACATATCTGTATCAAATATGCAATTACAAATCAAATTTGTTGTCTATATTTTTGTATGTTATTTATCAAAAGCTACCCATAATTTGACCTAGTAACCTTAAATCTTAAATCTTAAATCCCCTCACATGTTTATACTTTACAGTTCCTTGTTCTTTAAAATCCAACACAACTTGTGGCGAATGCTTGCAGAATGTGACAGTAAGTACCCTGCCTTTAGAATGTATTTTATGATGCTCAGATCTAATGAGAACTGTTCTTTGTTGCAGTGCTTGTGGTGTGAACAAACGGGACAATGCATCGACTACCCTGTGAGGAACATTTTGCCACCTAGGAGTGTGTGTCCTTTGAATGATGCCCGATGGGGGGTCTGTTGGGGTAAGAGACACATTGAAAGTTATTTAAAGTTAATAATTTCCACTTAGCTATAAATTTTCAATCGATTTCTCTTGTTATTCAGTTAACTTCCAGGTGTTGATCATAACCATGTCTGTGCTGGCCGGTGTTTTGGTCATCACTGTTTTGGTTTGCTGCTTCTGCTGCTGCAAGTGTGAGAGAATCGGGTAAGTCACATGAAACGTCCACTGGTAAATCTGGTGCACCACAGGAGCAGTAGGAGGAGAGGGAAAACAATGGCTGTTATTCACCGTGGCTGACACAGACGTCTCCAAAAGCTGTTAGAACTTGTCTGGGATAAGCTCTGGAAATAATAATGTGCAGTTTATTTTTGTTTAAAGTGCATATCACAGGTTAGACAACATATTTCACTAAAGCATAGTTATGTTACATAGTTATGAACATAAAACATAATTATACTGGAGATTTTACTAAAAAATCTTGCCTAAGTTTGTAATTTTACTTCCTGGTTGGACATAGGCAGCAGATATGTCATAAGTAGAGGTAATTCCATAACTGGTACCTAGGCTAGCAACCATAATATTAACAAAATTACACAATAGTTATGATTATAAAAATAAATGACAACATGATTTTTGCTAAATCATTTAAACTGTCAGCCTTTCTTGTGTGTAAATGCCTTGTATTTTAAATTAAATTGATATCACAGAATGGAACTGATGTTGTTTTAGAACTCACCGCTACTTCTTGTATTTTCCAACATTTTGTTTACTACTTTTCTTCACAAACTGCCACATGACTGATGTAAAATTATGATGAATATTTACCTTGGCTATTATCCCACCAAATAATTAGAAAAACATATGAATCTGCCAAATGCACTTGGTGAGGTGAGCTTGGCAATGCAATACAATAAATCATTGGGATGATCAAGACAAATTGTTATTAAAATAATCTGTGACTATTTTATTAAATGTTAATTGTTATCTGTACAGTGTAGCCAAAAACATACAAAAAAATCATGTGATAATAACTAAAATCAAGATCTCAAAAACAAAATTGAATGGGTAATTTTCATCAGTACACAATATTCTCTGTCTAGAAGCTTTCAGACAGTTTTTTTGACTAATTGACTGACAATAATTGAAGCCTAGTGAAATGTGTGCAAGAAATAATGTTTCATTCTATGTGTTGCAGAAACAACAAGGAAGATGCAAAAGCTGAAAGAGAAACCCGTGCTCGCACAGCCAGACATAAAGCAAGGTGTGGTTTTGCTCTCAAAATAGTAACAGCACCGGTTTAATGTCCTCTAACTTATTTATGTGTTCCCTTATAGGAGAACGGAAATGCAGATGAGACATGATGAAATCCGACAGAAATATGGTGAGTTTATTTTCGCTTCATTTTTAATTTTTAAACTGATTATTTTGAATTTCTAGAATGTGATGTATCAGATTGAGACATTTTCAATATTCAATAAAATAGGGCTGCATGATATGACACAAAATTATTTATCACATTTTCCCCCTCATCCCAAGATACTTAAGTATATATTTCCTGTACAAGAAAAATGCTTCTTTCTTAAACAATAAAACTGTGAGGTGTTGGGCTTTAAGCATTTACTGTATAGTGTTAAATTATAGAGCAAACAGACACACAAGACCAACAGCGCCATCTACTGGAGAACTATGAGACCCACATACATTTATATATATATTTTGTTTATTGAAAGGTTAGACGTCTAAGGTAGCCTCATCTGACAGCGCTCACATTTTCATCCACAGGTTTGGCGAAGGATAACCCATATGCTCGAATGAATGAACACTAAAGAAGAATATTTTCAAACGTACCAGTGCCTGTACTTTTAACAAACATTGATATCCTGAGAACGGTACCCTAACATACACGTAAAAATGACTAGAATGGTTATGATATCAGTATTGAGACAAACCAAAGCTTCTGTATGTTTCTGATTGCAATAGAGTTTGTAAATCTACCCATATTTAGTTTTTCAGTTGATCTGAGGGCTTCGTGGCACAGTGTTTTTGTGACTGCTACTGTCTAAGTAGTTCTAATTGATTATTTTCTTTTATGTTTGTTGCTTCTGTTGTATACTTTCTACAATGCACACATCATGTCCACCTGGTGCCATTATGAAAAGTACATCAATAAATTCACAAGTTTAACACAAGATTGTATTTAATACAGTAACATCCTACTCTGAGAGCAGCAGCAGGTCACAGTGGTAGTTATTTCCCTTGTGGATCAATAAAGTTAGTTTAATGACATATTTCTCCTTTACAGCGGGCATTATACACTGTTTACTGATTGCTAACTTGTACTTCTAAAATGTATATTTTTATATACCATGTTTGACAGAATAATAAACGGCATTGTGATCCGCTCGTCTTTTGTTGTGTGTCCTAAGTGTGATAAAAACACGTTGTCTTTGTGTTTGTGGATGTGCTTCTACATGTGGGAGTCTGGGGATGGGCTCTTGTGATGCAAAGTAGTCACGGGAGTGCGTGTTTTAGTATGCGCGCTCTCGTATGCGCGCTCCCGACAGGAGAAGCACGTGACCCGTGTGGTCGAATTACATTTTAAATGTGAGTGCGCGCGCCTGCTCCACAGAAAAGAGCCGGAGGAAGTGATAACAACCCGCTCCCTCCAGACTGCAGCTCCTCTGTGTTTAGCGGCGCACGGATCAACGGCACAATGTCTGAAGAAAAGCCAAAGGTAAGAGCTTCTACGGCTTTAGGATTCATCCACGCTCCTCACGGAACTGCACTGAACACTCCTGTGCGGCACCGCTAACCCTGCTGGCCATGCTACATTTGAGCGGGTAGAGGTGAAAACAATGGTTTGCGGACATCTGGACTTTATTTGCACCATTTCTCTTATTGTGTCGCTTTGCCGTGCATTTCCGAATGGACCGTTTGCCACTGGTGCCTAAAGTCGTCCTGCGGTGCACATTGTGACGGTCGGGGGAGAGTGATTGTGCTCAGCGCGGTTTCAGTTTTCCTTTTCGTTTGCGCCATTGTGGCGTTCTGTCTGCGCCAGTTTGGGCTAACATGCTAAGCTAACAGCGGATGGAACCTATATTTAGCGGCGTGCGCTGCAGCTAGCCTCCACAAAGGGTGCTAAAGAACGGGACTGGTCTGTTCCGTCGGCTGTGTGTGTGATGCTAATGCTAACCGTGGTTTTGTGCGCTGCAGGAAGGAGTCAAGACGGAGAATGACCACATCAACCTGAAGGTGGCCGGTCAGGACGGCTCAGTCGTACAGTTTAAAATCAAAAGGCACACTCCGCTCAGTAAACTCATGAAGGCGTACTGTGAACGGCAGGTAGGACTCGCAAATCTGTCTTCTGTGAACATGAACACCTCGGCCCATACATTAACACGACCCACTTGTGTCTGCAGGGTTTGTCTATTCGTCAGATTCGGTTTAGATTTGATGGACAGCCAATCAACGAGACAGACACACCTGCACAGGTAAGATCCACTTTGCTCACCAATTGGCATCGCTGATGGTCAGACTTTAGAAGAAAAATGCTTTTATTTTGCATTCTCACATTTAGAAACCGTTTGACCGGTTGATGACTTGTTGAATTGCTCAAAGATTTAGTTGGATGACTGTAGTCTGCCCACTGCAGATTTGAGTGTTACCTCAGCCTGGATGTAGTGAAGTGCACTAAATGGCAACAAATAAAAATGTTTTAAAAACTTAAAAAAAAAATGAATATTTTGTTTTGCAGTTGGAAATGGAGGATGAAGACACAATTGACGTATTTCAGCAACAGACTGGAGGGGTGTATTCCTAAGTGGACATGGTGGACAGACTTCTCAAACTTGTTGTAATTGTGTTTTTACTTGGTTCTGGCTTTCTATTTCCCTCTCCTGGTTAAAAAATGGGCAGAAGTAATTTTACGGTTTTGAAGATGATGGCTTTTTCATTAGGCGCTAATCTTGAACTCTGATAAGCAGGGTCATTTTATAAATCAATTTTACTTGAACAAATTGTTTGAACATGGCGTCCTATGAAAAAGCTGCCCTTGAGGTCAATTAACTTCTGCATGTTCACAAAACTCCACATGCCAAAATCTTTTAGTTTTAAACCATTTTAAACCTACAGGAGCTCAGCTATTTAAGTCATTTTCTTAAATATTATTTCTGATGAAAATTGCCAGCATTGGTAATTCTATATTCTATTTTCTATGTTTGGTAACTACTTTTAAAATCGTCATGTATTCTTGTCTATCTTGAGCATTTGAGAGAACGCTTGTGTGAAAATTAATGAATGGATTACCTCAACTATGTCACCCTCAATTGAAATGTATCTAGTAAATAAAGTGTTTTTGGACCAAATGGGAAACTGCTCAGTGTTTGTTTATGCTGCTGCAGAGCTGTAGCAGATGCAGATAATCTCCGGTTGTCTACATATTGTCTTGGATATTCCAATCTATAAACTCAAGCTACAGAACTTGTCTTTAGGTAGCCTATAAATGGATTTAAGTTATGTTGGGTTTGGAGGATGGCCATACCACATTTTTGTACATTTTTTTTGTCCTATTACTGTGAACAATAAATGGTAATAGTTTGTTACTCAGACTCTTGTCTGTCGTGCATTGGTGTGGCATTATGGGCAGTTTAGTACGGTGCTTGTGCTCCTAGTTTAAAAACTGGGATTACTATCAAATGAACCTGGGCTCCCAGCATTAAAGGGGACACCTGCAGCTGCAGAGGCTGCACTAGCACTGATTAACGATTGGCTGCAGGTGCTGGGGCTTAAGTAGTGACTATTTAGATCAGTGAGAAGCATTTAAGGATTAAACCAACTGGATTTCAGCACTGGCAGAAACTAGCAACCTAAATGAGAGACTTGAGTGAGGCTCATTCTGCTTTCTGATCAACTTGAACAAAATACCAAATTATAACATGGACATGCTCAATATTTCTGTAGAATAAATCACCATTACAATTGTTACCAGTATAAGGCTATTTGCCGTGAGCATGTCTGCCTCATATCTGGGGACACAATGAGGTCATGTTTATGATTTTAAAATCAAAATCTTATATGCAGTACACACGTCACCTAAGGCTTCAATATTAAAAGCATATAGGTTTTTTCTGTTATTTGCAAAATGTGGGACAAGTAGACCCAATATTTAATTTTGTTTGCTTTATTTTCTAATCTTATTTCATTAAAGTATTATTCTATCATGAATATTATTATTATTTTCTTTTTCTTTCTCTTTTATTTAATTTTATTAGTATATATACTTTCTTTTTGTCTGTTTTTACTTTTATTTTTTTCTCTTTTACAAATTCTCTTCTTTCATAAAACAGCTGTCAAACTCAAATGGCAAAAGAAAGGAACGAGATAAAGTAAAACATAACTATCTGCCAAGCCAGCAAATAGTTTGTCTTGCCCAGTAGTGATGGACCCCACTCCATAAGCCACAGCTTCTCAGGGTGTCCATGTTTTTCACAATGTCATTTTTATATACTGACATACATGTGGAAACAGAAATGTATGTGTACAATATACACTTATGTACGTAGTCTGGAAGAAGCTTGAGTGTGTAAATGTGCATGTGTATATACTACGTGTGTGTGTATATATGTGCCTTATACTGTATATAACGTTGACCATTGTGAAAAATAAATTGAAATTGAACTGATTAAATTAAGCACAGTCTAGTAGTTTAGTCACCTTCCTTGGGCTAGTTAAATGTTTTATATGACCAATATAAACCCAATGTTGGTAAGAGTTGAGGTGACCAAGGGCCTAAATGGCTGCTCAGGACAACCAAAAAAAGGGACAGGTGGTTACCCTAGTGCAGTGGTGCCCAAACTTTTTTCACCGAGGGCCATATCTTGAAAAATATTCGACACGGAGGGCCACAGACCAGTGGTCAATACAGTGGATAATTCAGATGGGTGCATTTAGCATAGTTTTGACATCATACTTTAAATAAGGCTTGAAACATTAATTTGAGGTCTGTATGACAATGCAATGTGATGTTATTTGGGTTATAGTGGTAGGATTACTCAAATTTGCTGTAAAAAGTACTGATTATGATCAATTGAGCCAGTTCAACTGAAGGCCTGAGGGCCAATATGATCATTTGGCCAGTTCAACTGAAGGCCTGAGGGCCAATAAAAATTTGTCTGAGGGCCGCATTTGGCCCCCGGGCCGTAGTTTGGACACCCTTGCCCTAGTGCGTTCGTACCGTACCCATTTTATTTTCTGCGATATACCCCATCGTCCACAGGGGGGCGCTCTTGATCCGGATAGTCATTACTGCTCACGAGTCCAGTCTGGTCTTGTCCTTATGGGGGCTGCAGCACTCCAGGACACAAAGACGCACTTGTTGCATATCTTCATAAAGAGAAAAGGACATAACTTGGTCCTGCTGTTAAAGCCTGATTTCACAGATGTTACCAGTGAACAGCCAAATGACGCTCCTAAGAGGCTCCTCTCATAGTGGCCTGATTGTGTCGACTGTATTTTTGGCCCATCCTTTGCATTTTAAAAACATGTCTTGTGAGATTCAGCTCATATAATGGTTCCCACTCCTACAATAATTCAATACTGTTTTGGTTGGACAGTGTCAGCAAAAAAGACTTCCTCAATTATAGAAGAGAATTTAGAAGATGAGGTCAGTCCATAACAATATGGTAATTATTAAGTAGATATTATCCCATCTAAACTAAGCCACCAGAGTTATAATTATATAACTCTGGTGCCTTAAATATATATAATTGAATTTTTTCAGACATTTCATTTATTACGTACAGGCATTATCTAAAACTAAGTGTAACTTTAGCAAATCTATATTATCCCTTTTTGGAAACGTTTTGATAGTTTTGCTTTTATATAATAATAATAATTTTAAAAAAATCTAATCTTGTAAATGGCCCACGTTAGTTCAAAACAATCCCGGTGGAGGGTTCACCTTTGCTTGAAATGTTCCACAGCTTTCTTTCGTCTCCATGGAGATCAGCAGGCCAAATTACAGGTCAGATTGTTGGAGAGGCGAGCCTGCTCACAGTAAGAATACATGTTTTTCAACTACATTTTTTTCAGCAATAAAAACACCTGCAACTGAATAAATGACAGATAGCTTGGTTTAATGCCATACTGCGGCACATTATAGACAAAACAATGACACTTCGAGCAATCAGTCAAGGGGCTAACTCTGATTCACATTCAACTTCATTAAGACAGTCATCCGTCTTGTGCGCCCTCTGCTCTGGTTGATCAGCTGACCTCAGACATGTACCTTCCCCTCTGATTGGACCAGGGCCTGAATCAGATCTTTGTGCATCTGGAAGACCTCTGATCATCTCCAGGGCAATGCTTCATGATGTCACTCTGCTGTGCTGCCTGTTGTGCGTAATCTGGTCTCCACCCAGTCCTCGGGTTACATTTCATCCCCATGTGTCGTATTGAGAATCTCTAACAACAAATCATGGGAGGATGCTCTGCTGCTCTGGGAATATGGTTTGTTTTCAGTTAAGAGACTAAGAAGAACATATATTGTGATACTAAACACTTATTCCGTATACAAAAGGGTGTGGTGGTGACATGGTGCATGGTAATAAAATCATTTTTTGTTTATTTGTTTGGGTAACTTTGCCAAAAAGATTGAAGCCATATCCTGCATGAGGTCTATAATAACACAGGCTATAATTCAAAGTTGCTAATTGTTCTTTAAAACAGTTGAATGACTAGGCTAAAGCATATGGGAGGCAGGCGCTCAGACCAGATGATAGAGGAGTGGTCAATAGACATATAACCAGAGGGTTGGCAGTTCAAATCCCACTCTACCCGGTTCCTGCTTCTATAAAATTATAAAGAGCCAGCCTATTAATCAGTAACATCTGCAGACTAACTTTCTACCCCATGATTATTCAAGTGGACCTAACAACTATCTGAGGCCTATGGGTTTCAGAATAATGAAAAATGAGGATTGTTGTCATAGCGATTAATAATTTAAAACAAAATAGCCTATTATATGTTTTGAACGGGGCAAAGTAAAGCCTAACTGGAACCTGAAACACCAATTTAACCCAAACTTCATCAGGAATTTCAGTGTTTTCATGGAACTTACTCAGCTATTCTGTATCAACTCAAACAATTACTCACTCTATTTCCCAACTCTGATGAGGTAGCCATGGGGCACAGGACAGGGGCGCACATGAGGCACCCCTTTCACAACAAACTCAAAGTACCACAATGCAACACAACACACACTGACAACCTCGTCTCCTTAGCTACGGCTTTGGGAGGGAGCTGCTTCGCCCCGAGAAGAAGAAGCAGGGGAAGGAGTGGGAGTCTCACCCCCTCAAAGAGCTCATTGTGGGGAGGGCTGAGAGAGGACCCCGTCCGCTTTAACTAGCTGGTCAGCGGTGCATGGATTAGCTGCCTGCCCAATAGCCCCCGCGCGCACACACAGCCACACACGCTCGGAGGAGGACTGCTCAACGTGAATCATGCCCATCGTCATTACTACCGACTGGGAGTGGAGCCGAAATTGTGCAAGATACGGATAACTAACTGTCTGCACTTACAAGTCCGCGGATAGCCCCAAGTTTTTTTTTTCCCAGCTCCTTCAGATTTGCGAAAAGAAATGCGTCGCCGGAGACTAGTGGCGAACGGCGGCGTCTGGGCTCACGTGTGCTTTATGTTGAAGAAGTGACCAGGATTAACAACAAACGCCTCTGACGGGAAAGCCAAAGGAGAACCACGCAAATCGGATATATTTAGTCGACTTTTGAGTGCCAATTCTTCTCCCAAGTTGTAGTTTTTCAAAACTTGTTGGTTAAAGCGACGTGAACAGCCATGGGGAACGCAGGCAGCATGGATCAGCATACGGACTTAAGGGGACACAATATGCCCCTGAAATTACCCATGCCAGACCCGGGAGAGCTAGAAGAGAGGTTCGCGATTGTCTTGGTAAGAATTGAAATAATCTAGTGCTTGTTTCGTTTTGAACCTTATCTTGAGTGGCGCGGCACGCTTGAGTGTCCTGGGATGGGACAGCTGTAGTCAGGAGAGCTGTGACCATCACTCCTCATTCTTTGTTGTTAGCAATCCAGACTATCCTAACAAACTTCTCCACATGTTTTCACTGTTCACGTGTTATTAGGATGTTAGATTTTTTGAGCTTGAAAGTACAAAATTATAATGGAAATTCTTGTGCGTAATTTTGCCTTGTGATCATTAGAGATTAAAGTCCTTGCGCGCAGCCCTCCTTGACAAACGGTAAACTATTACTGGATTTATTTTATTTATTTTTTTTTGTTTTATAGCAGCGTTTATCTTAGTTTATGAGTCACTCCCATTGTTCAAAGTAAGCCACATCCCTTGACATCTGTCCTATTATGAACTGTCAATAACCAACTATGTTTCTCAACTTCTCAACGTACCAAATCCTTTATAAGACCTATAAGCAATCCAGTCTCATTACATTGCTCTGTCTTAAACTTTATTTGACCACAGACTGGTATTGTTAAAGATTAACAGCTTTTAATAATGCAGATTTAATGGTGATCAGGAGGACTCCCTGAACACTGCTGCCTTGTTGCTGGATGGAGGAGGCACATAGAAGAACAGTGAAGTCAGACAGTTGGGGTGAAATTCGAGAGCCACCAAAATGTGGGTCAAACGTGATTGTCGTCTGCTCCCATAAACATTAACCATAACTGCTGCAGGAATTTTAACTTGATCAGACTTGAGAATATGCATGGTTTTGTTATTCATATGGAAAGCAAAACTGATCTGAGTAGGATTTTAAAGTTGTTGGTCTCATCTTGACTATGGAGAATAATGAAGAAATAAAGTTCTTATTTAGTGTTACTGTAGAGGAAATTGTGTTCAGTCATCATATTACTTACAGTGCTATTAATGGCCATAAGGTATTTTAAGGCCAGTGGAAAAACTGCCAGATAAGATAGTCATTGTAACTTCCTCCAAAAAGTTTAAATAGTCTATTTTCCTGGGCTGGATGGTTTTGGTTTTGTATGTTGTTAATTTTTTTAAGTCATTATCACTAATTAAGTCTTATATTTTTTTAATGGAAAACATAAATCCTGTTAGGATGTTTTAATTAGACTGTAAATATCAATTATTATAAGCTTTTTTGTTATATTAGAGACAATACAATCAATAAAAGACATTAGACATTAGTACATACATCAAGGCTTGAAGGGGGTGACAATTATCATAAGCTTGCATATCATGTTTCTTTACCTACCTCAATACCAAAATCCAATTCAGTTTATACTTATTACACAAACAGCCAGCTTCAAATCATTAAACTATCATCAATATACCGTATACTTGACGACCTTCTTGGCGAGCGGCTCTTCTCGTACTCTCTAGACTGGGAGATTGTGCTCTTACACGCATCTATTTTGGAAACGAGTTGTGTAATAGTTTATCTTTTTAGGTGGCACAGATCTTTTAGCCCCGTAAGCCCATTAAAAAAAGAGGATTGGGTCGAGGTAGCAGCATGCCTGGGTGTGATTGCGTCTTGTACGGCTCTGATGAATACGACAGTAATGACAAAGACGCGCTGACTGTGTGGTAATGATTGTTGACATCACTCCATTGAAGGATTTGGGATTTCTTGTCCAATCATGGCCGCTAATAAGATCACTTGCTTCCCACTTGTTGACTAAATATCACCTTTTACCAACTGTCAGAGAAGTGACAGTGAAAACTATTTGTTGTTCAACAAGTTCATCGTCATTACTGTCAAAGAAACAGGAGCATAAACTTGAGTGGCTGCTCGGGAGGAGACATAGAGAATTGACTTTAAAACATTAAAGTCAGTTTTGTGTGCTTCATCAACGTTTCCCTAATTTCCTGACTTTCATTTTGAGCTAACTTAACCTTTACCACTTTTACTAATTGGATAGAAACAAAGCCCCTTATACTAAGTTACCTAGTCACTGGCAACAAACAAAACACTTGGGCTGTAACCATTCATCAGAAATAGTGACTAGTCTAATACTGAAATCATCAATTGTATTTTGATTAACAAACGCCAAAAGAGTTTAATGATTATGACAGTGGCATTAATAAATCAAGATGTCAAAAAGGAACAAATATTCTCTGATTTTCAACAATAACAGGCCTACACTTAGTTTGTAAATATAACTAGAAGCCTTCAGTCACCATATTCCAGCCTTTATTTGCTCACTAATTGCTAACCAGTTAACTACTAAAGTAATAGTTACGTACAGCCCTAGTGTCAGTCAGTTGCGGTAATTGGTTGTAGTGCTGTCAGAAAAGTCTATTTGTGTTACATGTCAGGCACACTCTCTCTCTCCCATGATCCTTTGCTGCTGCTGGGCTGATGCTAGCTTTAGCTCTAGGTGGAGTGGAAGCCGCGCAGCATTAGCAGAGTTTAGTGCTATAATCACAGCGTTTAGTGTTATTTACTGCAGCTCAAACCAGAATGTGTCCAGCGGCGGCCGGCTCTATTGATCGGCTGAGTGGCACTGGATTGCTCTGATGGTGATCTCACTGCACACCACTAAAAAGAGGAAACAGATAATGCTTCTCTGCTACTATCACTTTATAGCTTTATATTATACTATCATTACTCATACTGTTGAGCATTAGCGCCGCCTTAGCAGTTACAACGTTTGAAGTAAGTCTAATAGTAAAACGTCATGTTTATGAGTCTATAAAAGTGATTCAAAGATAATATAAAAGTAATGTCCTTTAGCTCTGAGTCAGTTATCAGAGCCCAAACTTCTGCCTGGGGCATTTTAAAGGTGCACTGTGTAACCTTTCTGGTGTGGGGGTCTGTCATCTCCTTGTCTCTATGTAAATGTCATTGCTCTGCCTGGAATCGTCCACAATATAGACTATATTAAATTGCTCAAAATATGCATTATTACAGTGAGTGGTGTCTTCTCTCCACAGATCTGACCTGTAACTTGGCCTGATGGCGCTACTAGCTCGTCTCCATGGAGATAAATAAGTTTAATGCCATACTGTGGAATGTTTCAGTCTGAGCAAAAACCAGATGCTGCATCTCAAGGGGCTTTCCAGGAATAAATTCAATTCAATTCTAATTCTTGTGTCCTCTTGCGTATCATGTGTAAGGTATCAGCGGCCGCCTCTTGACCCTAATTTTGATGAAGGAGCCTGACTGCGCTCACCAGTCACTGCTCTGGACACTGTTATCAAAGACAAATATCTGACCCTAGATTCACAGCCTCAACCCATTCATGAAAGTCATTATGTCTTCTTTTTAGACAACTCTGTGTATTCTTTTTAAAGAGAAAAAAAAATGTGTTATGTCAAGGTAAAAAAAGGACACATGAAGTTAAGACCAAATACAATTCACACATTCTGTCCAGGACCAGATATAGAGGTGTGTATCACTTGCTGGATAAAAAAGTCTTGGTTGAATGGCGGCTGAGTAGGCATTTTCCACTTAATGAAAAGCTCCCATTGAAGTGTGTGTCTCATGAGTCCCCAGGGCCCAGGGCTGATCTTTGAAACAGACTTAGGCTAATTGTAATGCAAGGCCTCGGCTGCTATAAAAGAGTCTAATTCACACCATGTGACCTTGGCTTTTGAGTGCACTGTGTTTGGAGGAATTTTCTAAAGTAGTGAACGAAGAATAACCAAATAAACACAGGATAGATGTGGCTGTTTGCGATATCAGATTAAACTCAAGGATTGAAAAGAATGCTGCAAATCTTGTTCTCTGTCTACAATATAGTGACTTGTAGTATCGTTTTGTAGGACTATTCTGTTGGGTTCATGTGACATCACAACATTCTAGTGCCTATAGTTTAAAATTGAGCTGAAGGATAGTTCAAAATTCTATGGTGGAATTTGTTGTTTAACTGTCAGATTTGCAGATTTGTTGACCTGGTTTATGGTTAATATCTCTGTGTTGGGTCTTTCCAAATGAAACAAAAAACTGGCTTCAGAAAGGAGGCTGTTATTCAACACAAAAGATGTGATTGTTGTCTGTGGAAAGGACTTAAAGCCATAAAACATAATATTGCAAGTTTGTGGAGCCAATTCCTCACATAAAATGATACGATTCAACATTTGTGGATCATAAGTTTCTTTATTCAAACAGTGAATCTCCTGTAGAGTTTATTGGTCCCTGCCCTCAATCTGACATTATGACGTCATCAAAATCTCATAGAAATCGTCTCTGTTGCTCATTTTAGAAGCCTGGCTGAACACCTGCTCCTGTGTTGTGGTTACTTTTGTAGATGACATATTGCATTGCAAAACATAAACATGATTATACAGTGTGCACAGCTCCACCAGTGATGCTTCTGCTGCTCACATGAACGCCCGACTAGATCAATTTTCCTCTTCCTTTTTATTGCCCCAATCAATCAAACGGCATGTGTAAAAGGGCGAGAGGCATGTCTGAAAATGATAGTTTTGTCTCTAAGTGCACGGTGACTGAACGCATCAATCTTTGGCGGCTCACATGGGTTGTATAGACTCCACGCGCAAACACAGCTGAAACATGACTTTGTGAAAGAATGCAGCGTCCATGTCTGACTCAGCTAAGCACGGCGCTACCTCAAGTTAAACAATCATATGCTAATGCTAGCTAACTTCAATACTATTAAAAGATCCAGGATGTAAATGAATGAGTTGTGTAAAAATGCCATATGGGAACTATAAGCTTAGTGTTTGTTGTCGAACCTGGTCTTCTCCATCGTCTACCCAGATTACGTGTAAGCCTCTTTGGTTAAAGGGCTAGCGGGGGGCTTCAGACGAGTTGGCCTCTCAAAGACACTGCGCTTGAAATGTACTCCCAGGATTAATTATGGGGATCCGCCATGTTTCCATAGCGCCCAATTTATCATTCTGACAAATCCGAGCTATAGCAAAGTGCACAGTGATGGCACATTTTTCTTACAGTAATGGTCTGCTCTAGAAACAATTAATCATATTTTTTTAAGGATTATTCACGAAAGTTGGCTGAAACTGTATTGCTGATAAGATACTGTAATGTTACATATTTTTATATACATTGAAACAAGAGGAACTGGGAGATTGATAGTTATTTATCTCGATATTTCACCACTTGTTTAGGTCATTTTTGGTGGATAGTTCATGTAATGTACTCTATGTTTTTAGCATCATAGTTTTTGTTTTGGTTGAATTCTTTTCTCTATGCAATGTTCCTTATCTTGTCATATTTATCATGAGATCGAGTCAGTTCCAAGCCATATGCTGACTTATACTGCCTTTGTGCCTTTACAATATGCTTCCATATTATAGGTTTCACACATCACTGAGCGGCCCCATTTATGCTCAGGTCATTTCAATCCATCCATCTCACCTCTTTGACATCTCTCCTGACTGCTTTGCATTGCACTATAAAGAGAGGTCTACCTCCCCTGTGGTGGCTATACACTTTTCAGAACAGAACTGGGAAATGGCAGAATCACACATGTAAGCTAAAAACAAGCTGGCTCCATCCATCCATCAACATGAAAGGATTCCCATTGAATTACTTTTTGTATTTTGGGTATGTTGGGAAGTTCCAAGCAGCAATTTGAAATGTTTTGCTGCATCATTTTAGCCACAGTATGCAAAACTGGGTGAAACCATTAGCTATCACTTTAGTCAAAACAAATTAATGATCATAAAATTAACATTAAAAGAGAAGAGTGCAGAATAAAAACCCTTCAGTCATATGCACAGCTAAACAGAACCGTTTTGAGCCTGGATTTAAACATTGTCAAAGTAGAGGCCTGTCTCACATCTTCAGGAAGACTGTTCCAGGTTTCAGCTGCATAAAACTGAAACGCTGATTCTCCATGTTTAGCCCTGACTCTGGGCAGCAGCAGGACGCCAGTCCCTGAAGTGTGAGATGGTTCATATGGCACTAACATGTCGGAGATGTACTTTGGTGCGAGGCCATGGAGAGACTTGTAACAAGCAGAGCTGCTTTAAAGTCTATTCTCTGAGCCACAAGAAGCCAGTGCAGAGACCTGAGCACAGGAGTATGTGCTTGTTCTTCCTGGTTCTAGTCAGGACCAGAGCAGCAGACAGCAGAGAGGCCAGTGAGCCGGCCGTTACAGTAGTCTAACTTACTGAAGACAAACACATGGATAAGTCTCTCCAAGTCTGGTTTACACAGTATACCTTCGATTTTTGCAATGTTTTTAGATGGTAAAAACCTGCAGATGTTATGGATTTGATGTGGCTGTTAAAGTTCAAGTCTAAGTCCATTATTACCCCTAGATTTCTGGCTTAGAAGGTTTTAGAGGGAGAGACTTGAGGTGACTGCTGACACTTTCTCTGTTTCTGTAGAGAAAATTTAACCAACATATATCGAGTTTCGTCATGCCAATTGTAAAATAAAATTTTTCAACAGCTTGATGCTATATAATACAATTTTTTTATATCACAAATTTAAAATTTAAATAAAATTTCAATCTTTTTCAAGACCTTTCTTAAACAGTTTGGTAATCAAATATTAATGTTTTCAGTACCAATTTGAGAATATTTTTTGACAACCCTAGTGCATACAGACTATATTTTTGAAAATTAGACCGCAATCTGTATCTGTATATAGTTACAGATAGTTATACAGTACTCTCTCTCTTAGTCGCATTTACTCTATACTCAACCCAACAATAAACAATATTCCCCTCCCTGCCATCCCGCACTGCCACCTCTGTCTCCCTGTCTATCCCAGGACATCTCAACCCGTGCCCTTAACTCCAGTCACTCTTCTTCATTAACAGCCACACC
>KN477346.1:273171-290229 GCA_000787095.1 Periophthalmodon schlosseri
CCACAACAATGCGCATTGTCCAAACAGCGGAGAGCAAACTTCGGCCCAGTCCCGTGCAGCCGCCCCACCGCTGGGTAACAGAGCTGCCCTTTATTCTCCACAGAGCCTGGCACGAGACCCAGAGCTGGCATGAAGCCCCCCCAGTAGACCCTCCCACACTCCCCCAACGTCTGTGTGTGTGCCCGGACAACCACCAATTAGCTCAGACAGAAATTCTTGGGGAGACATGGAATCGCCAGTACGGTCTTTGCCCTGACTTTGCTGTGGCGTTGAGTGAGAATGCCTTGCTCAAAGTCCCATGGCGGCCCCCGGAGGTGTCTTTCCTGTCTGGCTGATTAGCTCTATACAAGCTCCGCTGAGTCGAGACCGCTGGGATTTAGTCAGTACACTGCAAAAACAGAAATATATCAGTTTACATGACTTGAGCTCAGAATACTTGTCAAAATTGTGTGTCATCGTTTAAAATACCATATTTTGTGAATTATTTAGTGTTTTGCACTTCCAGTTACATCAACTTCAAATTATAAATCCTATGTCACATCAAGACAGTTACCCTCGAGTGATTTCCCCAAATACTTTTACTTGAGTCATTTCTTGGACCACTTCTTTGTACTTCTACTTGAGTAAAATTATTTTGAAGCAACGATACTTGAGCACAATTTTGTCTTCTCTACGCACCTCTGGAAAAATATTGAAAATAAACAGAAATCCAGTCCAAAACCCCTGTTGCTGACATGGGGGCTTTGGGGGTTTTAGTTACCATAGAGATGCGGGTGTTGAGAACTGACCAGGCCAAACGATACAATAATAAGAAATGTCTGTACTTTTCTGTTTCCAAGCACAAACACTCATAATCCTTGTTTGAGTGCCGCTTTATTGATTTGTGTGCCGCCGCTGTGCTGTAGTTTTCAACTGGAGATTAATGGAGTGGTATTCTTTACAATACAGGGTTGACAGAAATAACAGCACAATATATTTCTCATGAGCAAAAAGATTGCGGGAGGTTATGGGAATACACTGCACTTAACTTAATAGGTTTTGTGGATGATGCTAGCAAAAATCAACTTGCTAAAGGGCAGACATCATAGACATTTCTTTTATGCTTCCCATTTCTGCACTAGCTTTGAAATCTGGTTATCTTCTGATCAACACTCGCTGACGCTGATTAACACAACACAGAGCACTAACAAGGACTTTTGGAGCATAGCGATAATGCTAGTAAGAAAAAAAACACAAGCTAGATAGATACATTTAACGTTAAACTGTGGAACATTCCAGGTAGGGCTGTTTTGGGAAAATGATCTAAGCATTGAGATGAGAGTAATAATTGGATTTGTTTCAAAGTTCACATTTTAAACGTGTTGAGTTTAATTTTAAACTGACAAATTAATTCAAGAATCACATTTCAGAACATGTTTGTACAGATCAAACTACAGAATTTGCAGTTTTTATGCAGAGTACGGCAGGATATTTTGCTGCCTTAAATGCTGCCTTTGCAAATTGTGTCCATTTAAACTTCCACTTCCACTTTACATTTAAACTGCAAATTTGATTTGATTGCGATTGATCTTGCTGCGATTAATCTTTCAGGCAATTCAATAACATCTCCACGGAGACAAGCAGGTGGCAGAACTCCACCAGAAAAGACAAAAAGGCAGCTAAAATTCTCATTTAATTATACTTAGCAAGATGACATGGGGACGCAGATGGAATTAGTCATTTTCTAGTCTTAATTTGCAGTTGTCCTTTATTTCCCTCCAGAGTCGGTATATTTTATAGTGGTCTGCGGTCTGTATAACGAGCAGGTGTTAGCTGCTGGGTCCTGCTTGTGTTTTATGTTAGCTCCACAGCCTGTTGCTAGGCTTGTCCAGCACGACTGACCCAAAAAGTGCACAAAAGCTGGGCAGAGTCACAGCTCCGAGCGTGGAGAAGTGCATTAGATTAGAGCCAGACTGTCCAGGATCTAGGGCGGCAGCTGGCTCTTGGAAAGACACTCGACAAGGCCAAAATGCTGAGTGGCTATGTGTTATGAAGCAACAAGAATCTGTGGAAGTGAGCCTTGTCGTCAGCTAAGTCCACATCAACCTTCGAGCCGCTGTGACATATTAGCTGGCTATTATGGTTTGAAGTAGCATTCTCTTCTGGCATTGAAGTTATTGTTTTAAAACCTTGAGCACACCACTAATGACAAATTAAACGGCATATCGCTTTGTTTGTGTAAGGTCGTAGGGAAGCGAGATTTTGGATTTTTAAAACTTTGATTGTAATTAGATTAGCAATACATAATTAAAAAGTATGGTGCATATTGTAAACAACTTCAGGACCATCTGCGTCAGCTCAAATTCCAATTTTGATTAAATTATGATTAACTGTGTAGCCCTATGAGGTTTCTTGTAGCAGCAAGTTGTGAAGTAGTGATTTTTCTACTTTTAATCTAGCTATACCAAGAATAATAACAACAATACAGAGTCCAAACCCAACATTGTCAAAATCTATCATTTTACTTATCAGCACTTTACATTTTGTTGGCTGCTTAGACTATGTTATGAGTTGTTTGCTTGATACCACTGCAGCAGTAGAACTGAGTTGACTGTATTTTGAAATGCTATCCAACAACCATCCATCTTGTTCGCTGTTTTGGCAAATAAAGTGAAAGTTTCCTGTGTGCTCTGTAACTAGGTCTGTTTGCGATCTATTATAGTTTTTGATATTGCCACACACTCATCCCAATATTTATCCTTTGTAAAGTTGTAGTTCTGAAGTTGCCATAGTAACTGTTGTGTTGACTTGCCGGAGTGAACATCTGTGCTCCAGAATGAGACTTTCTTACTGCAGTTTGGTCTGTTTTCATGCTCTTTGAGAAAGTTGGACATGGGCTCCATCAAAGCAACAGGCTTTGCTTGAATCGCTACCACAAACTTCACAGCTGCTGAGAGGGCACCGCGTGGTTTACTCTGCAAGCAGTCAACTCTCAAATCCAGCTACCATACATCAAATATTCACCAACTTCGAAATCCCAACTAGCGTACCATGCTGTGTTTTCTCAATATGCTAAAACTTAGACCTGTTATTACCACATGTGTTTGACTGTTTCCCAGACTATGCAAAAACATGTTTTCTCTCTCCAAACTCAATATTATTCCTGACACTTTATAGACATTTTGTACCATTCTTTCTGTTATCTAATCAAACTAATACTGCTATTTTTTTCATTTGTGGCCTTAGAGGTGGAGACGCTATATTGCATAACTCAAATAACTTAAGTGTGACTAGCCTAATACCATTACATTACTTTAGCCATGGCAAAGGAACATCCCATACAACCACGCGAGTCCTTATGCATTCAGGAAGGATGCATTTTCAGTTACAGCCATTCCAATTATCAGTATTTCAGTGGTGGAAAAAGTACTAGTTTTGTGAGAGTAAAAATGTACTTTAAGAGTAAAAAGTATTTCGGACAGATTTTATGATCTATTAAAGTGTCATGTGTTGATTTTGATAAAGAATTGTGCTGATTTTTGTTCAGCACAAACAATCAAATCTATTCTATTTTATTTCATTTGCTCAACTATGAACCAACTAAAACCAAACTCCTCAGGTATCAAACTCTAAAAAAATACTTTTACCTTTCAGTCCAGTTAAAAAAAATAGTGGGGTAGAAAGTACCGATACCTGCTCTCAAATGTAGTAAAAGTAAAAAGAAATATCCATTGTAAAATATATTTCTAAGTAAAGCACAGATACCTTAAAATACAGCTACTTTTACTTTTGTACTCACTTTCTACCTGGCTATGTGTGATTTTGTCCAAACAACCTAAAAAGAGTTTATAAGTAAACCAATGATTTCACTCTATAAGTCATTGCCCTGTGTTTACGCATCTAACAAACAACTTTGGTGATTTATTCTACGTTTGCTGCAAGTACAGCTCCACCTCTGTCCAGACACTTTCGCAACCCAACATCTGGTCCTAGCTGGGGCTGCTCCGTGTTCATGTATCACTTGTTTTATTTGGACATCTTCCTGCTGTTTCAAGCCAGTTCCATAAGTTTGCAAGATGTCCGTTGTCCAAGGCTAATCTCATAATTTCAAAGGGATTGTATGGGTCAGTGCCTCCTGGTTGGGTGTATTGGATCAGATGGAGACAGGACAGCCTAGGTACAATTGTTAATATTTCACAAAGATGCCATTAAAGTTTGATCGCTTCTGTGTTCTGTAGGTGCCCCTGTTGTTTCCACATGGGTTTGAATTATTCATAGGACATCATGTTGTAAGGTCAGTGTTGGGAAGTAACTGAATACTGAGAATACATATTCTGAATACACCAGTAACTGTATTCTGGTACAGTTACTCTTTCATTTGGTAGTATTCAGAATACAGTTACTTTCCTAAAACCAAAGGAATACATTGCAGTACTTGATTACACAATTTAGGCTTCACACTGCACAAAATGAGTTAGAAAAATAGAGACCACAGCTCCTGAGTGAGATTTTTCCTTCTCCAATTAGTGATAAGAAATGCATAACAAACAGTGAAACAAACATAAAGCTGTTTTAAATCCTATGTTACGTCTTTACACTATAATTTAAATGCAACTCAATATAAAAGTATTCTAAGAATACAGTACTCTGATTGGACCGTGAAACGGACTACATTACAAAATACATTTTACTGCAGATATTCAGTATTCTGTAACTAAATACATTTTCAAAGTATTCTTCCCATCACTGTGTAAAGTTCAGTGAATGCAGGTTATTGTTGAAAAATCTTACTTACCCCAAATTTAAGATTCTAAAATCTCATATTTATTGTTTTCATTTTATTTGTGTCTTACAATGCTGCCGTTTTATCAGTGAAACGAATAAGGAAGCAACCATGGTTAATTTGGCAATATATTGGTAACGCCTCCTAGAACGTGGACTCGGAGGTGGAGACGGAGGAGGATTGCAGCTCGCACTTGAAACAGCATGATGACAGAGGGGAGAGAGTGCATTTATATTAATGGCTTGAAATGTGATGTAAGAAGCTGTGATTGGCTGAGAGCAACAGACACAAGGAACATAGACTGAAAGAAAAACACACTCTTACTGATTGAATTGACGCTTGAGCGTCATAACTTCATTCTGTGACGTTTTGCCTTCCTCCACCAGAAAAGTTACATAGTGCATTTGTAACTGCTCTGAATTTCTTCAGCAGACTCTTGAAAATGACAGTGTCAGTTTCCAGCACCAGTCAGAAGAATGCCTGGAATGCTGTTGTCTATGGGGTAAAACTGGAGGTCAGGCCCAAACATTGGAGCTGGGCATTTGGTGCACAGCTCTCCAAACATAAACAACACTGCAGAACGGAAGGGGGGCAGCTGAGTCGGAGAGAGGGGGGGGTCCTGGGGATTACAAAGCTAATCTGAGGACAGACGGGGGACACCTGGGCCCCCACACGCTGCAGGGATTATGGACACACGCTGGGCTAATGAGCAGAGGACAGACCCCCCTCCGCACATGCCACAGGCTGGATCAGGGCTTTCTCCATTACAGTGTGGAGGCATGGCTCAGCTAATGTAGGACACACTGAGGCTGGGGTATACAGAGTTTATGGATTATTCTTTGCACAGCAGAATGAAAAAAAATATCATCTGCTGTCTAAGTATCTTCTTCTGCTTTGCGGGAGCAGCAGTCTAAGCAGGGACTCCCAGACTTCCCTCACCCTGGACACTTCCTCCAGCTCCTCTGGTGGGGACCACAAGACATTCCCAAGCCTGGCGAGGGTAGGAACGTAGATTGACTGGCAAATCGAGAGCTTTGCCTTTCAACTCGGCTTCTTCTTCAACCGCAACAGTCCGATACAGCGGCCGCATCACTGCACCGATCCGCCTGTCAATCTGTCGCTCCATCCTTCCCTCACTCATGAACAAGGCCCCGAGATACTTGAACTCCTCCACTTGAAGCAGGGACTCTCCTCAAGCCACCTTTTTCCAGCCAAGAACCTGATTTTCAATACTTTTTTTAGGGTTGTCGAAAATCAGATTATCGATTCTAAAACTAGTATCAAAACTAGATACTCATTTGAGCAGGTATTCACAGGACAAAAATGAATCTTTCCTGAATAGCTTTAGATTGATCTTGAGTATCAGAACAAGTATAAAACCACATAGACTAGTATACGCCCATGGACCACTATGGAACCTACCTGGACATTGAGGGATTACACTGATAAAAACCACATGGTTATATAAAAGAAAGTACTTCCATTTAATGTCGAAAATCACATTCTATTGTCTAACGAAAGAGTATTTCTAATTATCGGAATCGGTATTGAGTATCGAGTCTATTCCTTAGTATCTAAATCGATTTTGAAATTTTAGTATAGTAACAACATTAGTAACATATTGCCTGGGATCCAGAATACACACTTCTACAAAGTCTATTCCTCAGTATCGAAATGGAGTTTGAAATGTTAGTATTGTGACAACACTACAAAAGTATGTTTGAGTTTTTATTTGCACTGCTCTTTGATACAGTTTTTATTAGGGCTGCAGCAATTATTATCTTTTGATTAGTCGACTAGTCAGACGATTATCTGTCATACACTGAAGGCTCCTAGATCACAAATTGATAATTATTCGTGACATTATGTTTTGTTGTTGGTGTCTTTGTCATAAAAGGTCATAGATAACGATTGCAGTTATCAATATACAATTAGTCACAGTTACTCCGATAAACTGTTGCAGTCCTGTAGTTCTTAATTATTAATCTCAAATGCATTGCTGTAGACAATTCTGTTATCCAATTTGTATGTTTCAGTCAAATAAAAATTGTATTGTCAAATCCCACTATTAATATTTAAAAGTAAAAGTAAAAATCTTAGCTGTTTACACAACGCTGGATGACACAGATACCACATTGAGAAAAGTAAATATGTGTCATGGAGAAACTTTCATCGTTGAGACACACAGTAGTTGTGTACACTGTGTACATACTTAGTATAGCTCTTTCTGTAACATAGTTTACGTCTATAGAGTTTTCTCTTTGGCTCCTGCAGCACTAACAGCTGAGCCAACTATCTGAGACAACTCCCATGTTCACTTATGTTAACATCAGGAAGGCAACGTAATGTAGTGTACTACTTCTCCGAACTGCTTCTCTTAAGTGGAATATTGAAAAATTATGACACAATCACATCCAACCCTGTAATATTGATGAACAATACACCCTTAGCCCCAAGAATTATGAATAATCTTTGGGTACGTGCTGTACAGTGTTCACTCATTTACACTTGCACAGTATTGAGTAATTGTAAAACATTTGTTATGACTAGTCTTCAATAGTATTTGATTTTGTCAGCGTTTAGCTTGTTGTGGCTTGTTGCTGTGGTTGCTGCCTCTCATTTAGAAACAGTGGGATCTCTCAAAGTGCGGCAGTGAAATAGCAGTTGGAACATTACTTTGAATGATGCAAATCCTGTGTTTACGCCGATCCTGAAGTCAGCTCATTATACTATTTAGTTTGGAAATTTCTTGTTTACAAAACTGTAATAATGGTATTGATTATTGAGATGAAAACTGGTGGTGAAGGGGAGTTGTTTTGTGTTGTGGTGCATTAGCGGGAAACCAGGAGTGCGTAGGTGTGTCTCCGGATCACTGCTGAGCCCCCAAGGACACATCATTCCCAGTGCTCTGAGATAGTGTGCGCACAAGGATTCCGTGTATCTAAGGAAAGACGCGGTTATTCATATGAGTTCCAGGCTAAACAGTTTTCACAATAGGAATCTATGGGGCAAAAAGTAAGGACAGACAGATTAGAAGATGCAAATACAATGGATGAGACATAATTTCCACAAGACAAGATCGACGAGAATGTGATAAGGCGAGAATTTATAAGAAATAAATTGTCTTGTTCAGTTCAGTTCAATGTTTTGATTGATTTCAGATAATATTTTCGCTGTCATTGTAGCACTGCTTTTTGGAACTACAGCTTCTCAAGAGATGTAACTCAGCAACAATCAGCATTTTTTTGTCCAAGGCAAATGGAAAAAAAAACTATAAAATCTCACTAGACTGTTTTCCACATGTATGCACAGCCTTGCGGAAATTTTATTAAGATTGAGATCTTGTCTCATCCCTAAAAATACATGTCCAAAAGTAAAATGTTAGTTTGTAGGATTGTAAGAAAAAATATTTGGAGATCTGCTTATGTTACAGATGCAATATACTGAACTGCCAGCCCTGTACTCATTCCCTTTGTAAGAAAGGGGGATTAAAAGGGTGATTATAGACTCGTGTACACAAGGGGAAGCCTATATTCAAGAAATACTGTTTCAATGTAATGTAATGCAACATAATGCCTGACATGTTACTATTGGCAATTCAAACATACCAGCAGCATAATTTCTGTTTAATTTTCACATTAAAGTAGGTTTTGTTAGGTTGCATTGATCCAAACAATCTTTACAATAGGTTCAACTTTAAGCATTGAAAATTGTCTCATTCAATTTCAAGACTACTGGTGGTAAAGATTTCAGTGTATTGTAGAAACAAACTCATAGAATTCTTTCACACAACTTTGTACAAAACTATGTAAAATATGAGGACTTACTGGTTAGGCCTAACTTTTACCTTGAGGTCGCTTCAGGGACAACCTAGACAGTTCACAGTCCAAGTCTTTGATGCTGCCTCTCCTTCTCGCAGTATCTCTTACAAACCACAGTCCCCCCACAGTCTTGTGTTGAGGTGTTTGCTTTGCTCTCAGCTGCCGTGAAGGCCGCGTTTCCGTAGACCTCCTGGAAGGTGCTGGGTGGATCAAGGCCACTCAGAGGAGCACTATTTTTACTGCTGAGTCAACTTTTCTAATGAAAGGATACCTGCTAATAATGTATTTGATGGCTCTGACTTTTATTTATCTAACACATTTTTATAGCGTGTTGGTGTTAAAATTATTTTCTCAAGTAGATGTTAAAATGGACAAATGAGTCAGGCGTGGTCACTGGTTTATTGAAAAGACCAACTTGGAAGATGAGTTTGTTCGGGAAAACATATTCACAGTTGTGTTAGTGAAGAGGAAGAGACAGAGAGGCTGAGGAGGCCGATGGGACAGGAAGGAAACAGCAGTAGCAAAATGGCATGGCCATTGAATTCATATTGGCTTTTTGATTTTTTGCTGCAAAACTTGCCTTGAATATTCCATAAAAACATATCTTATTATAGGGCTGGTGGTGATAAAAACCAGATTGTGATCTCTCATCCATGTGACAATGTGCTATTTTTGTGATGCTGTGAAATGGCGATTCAGTCTTTGTCTGTTAAATGCTGCTCTATGATCAAACAGAGACACTTCTCCCACCCACTTCTCCTACTGGTTAGCCTCTGTAAGGCTCTAAGTGAGTGACAGAAGGAAATAACCAATCAGAGTGAAGTAGAACTTTCAAAACAAGAAGATGATTTTATTTACCACTTCAAGGCAATATTTGATATAAAGTCTACATGAATTGAAAACGTGATCTGGCAAAGTTGTCTACAAAGTTTAGCATCTAATATTCTCTACTCAATACTGGAATGAAATAAATGTATTTTTAAGAAGCTTACTAAAGTCAGTTGTGAAAAGGGATTAGGTTCCTTAAGGACATTACAGCTCTTGCAGATGTGAGACAGCTGCTCTGGACCTGGAATCAGAAATGTCAGTTTGGCAAAGTCATTTGAGCCCCACATCTGATAGAAATGATTGGTCACATAGTCCTGTATAAATCTTTTTTCCATAAATGCCTCCACAGCTGAGGTTCTCATAGTTTATGTCCACTTTACTTCTTAATGTATGCTGAAACGGCCTCCTTGCAATCTCTGTTACAGTAGTGTTTTATCTCAGAGCGCACTTTTTCCTCTATGTGAAGGTTCAAATTACAAACTCAACATTGGGCTGTTTGGCTTTTACAGGCCAAATTGACATAACGTCTGCAGGCGGCGATGGTTAGCGCAGAAGAAATGGAAGAACATTTATTTAGCCAAGGTTCATTGTAAGTTCATATCAGATCAATACCTCACATGGTCCGAACATGTGCTATTTTGCTGTAATCTTTCTGATAAACCCTTAATTATATTCGGATTTGTCAAAAGTGCAATTTGTCTTACAAGTCCGTCTGAGGCACCCCATTAATAACACAACCGCTAGCCGACGGGTACACGACCTGGCTAGCCGAGTGCTGTCACAGCCCATTAGCCCTGGCGCTAAAGAAATGAGGCTAAAAGAAGTGGTTCGCTGATTTGGGTTAGCGGGTTATCTACAACCGCAACCTCTCAAGCTAGCACGCATCTGCATCAACAAATCCCCCATTTCTAAATATAACAGCACAAGTCTGGGAATAACTTGTGATGGTTTGTCTGTTTACCTTACAGTGGTTTTCTTGATACGTAATGAGATGGTGTCCTACAGGTTGAAGACTATTTTAATGTTTTTTTCGGGAAGTTGGGGGGTTAGCGGCCACACTGAGGCAACTTAATCCCCTACACTTTAAGTTCCTGGTAGCGGTTGCTTCAGAAAACATTTGCTCCCTTTTTCTTGGAACATAGGTTTACACAAAAATGAATGTTTGCAGTACCAATGCAAAAATTAATTTTTCTTGACGCGACTGATATTAGGTTAATTTGTTGGGATTGTTGTTCAGGCTAGCTAACTGTTGAAATGTTAAACGTTAGCTTGCTATACCTCAGTCCATTGTAGAGTTAACACAAAATCTCAGCTTCTGTTTTCAGCTCAAAGGCCTCTTCTAAAGTTGGCTTGTTATGATCATGTGACCAAGGACTGCTATAATTGTTTCTGACCAAATCAGGACTAAACACTGTTGGTGGATGGTTGCATGCATTAGCCTACTTGCATAGTTAAATCTCACCTAAATGATAGCTTTATACTTAAACTACATTCTTTTTATTTGGGCTTTTCCACCTGTGTTTCCAAAGCTACATAAAAGAGGAGCTGTTCTACATAATTTAAGATACCATGCAAAGACTGGACATACACACACATTAACGCAGTCAGATTGTCTTTCTAGGAATCGCCATTAGTCAGCTACAAATAAGCCTGCTCCAGACCACTGCACCCTCTCCGTCATCACATCGATTTTACATTACAAGCACTTTTTGAAATTAAATTGGATAATAGTTTGGGCCCTAGACCTCAGACTGGGAATCACGTACACTGCGCGCTGTGTCTGACTATAATCCTGGAGTTAGCTGTTTGTGTCATCCATCTTCCACGGCTGGAAACTCTGGACGAGAAAAACCAGCCTCTGAGCACACACTGATAGATGACCTATTAGTCCAATGAATGTGCCACCACACTTTAGCTTTTGTCTGTTCTACCCTGGAAACTATAGGGCTGGAGAATACTGTTTATCATTGCAAATTTATCAACTGGATATTATTTACGATTTTTTTTTTCAAATATTGGTAGCGATCAGTTTGATATGGAAAAAATCAAAATAATGTTGCTATTTTTTCATTAGTTTCCCATGTGTCATTCCCAGCGTGTGATCAGTGGTTCAGATGTGCCAATTTCAATAGACTAGTGAGCTAAACTTGAACTAGAAAAGCATTAAACTAGGGCCGCACAATCAAATTTTGACAATTACTGCGATTGGGATTATATTCTGCAGTTCATGTTTAAAAAGAGTGCACATTGTAAACAACTCCAGGAGCATTAACAATTGAGACTGAAATATGAACTGATAAACTAATACAAATCATGCATTTCAGAACATGTTTGCGTATCTAACTACAAGTATAGTATGTTTTTTCTATAAAAAAGAACATTGACTACTAAAACTACAATGTGCAGGCCTTGCTAATTTGTTTATCTACACAGGCAAATATCGGGTATTGGCCACAACTGCAATTCTATGCAGTTGTGGCCTATTTCATGAGTGTATGTTGTCCAAGTAGCTAAAGCTACTAATTGTTTCGAATTATCTGCTGACATGCATCCATTTTGCCCCTAATCCCACTTTACACCGTATTGCATGCTGCTTAATAGTTCCAAGTCTTTTTCTTTTTGGGTGTGGTGAACGATCCTACGGTAAAAATAGCCAAATGTTAGTGAACTGTCGTGTTAGTTAAAGCCTGGAGCAGATGCAGATAAGGGAAGTGGAAAAAGCATCCTCATGCAAAAGTTGAGCAACACATTTTATTTTCAGACTGGGACACCACATGGGTCAGATCAGTCTCCAAAGGCTGTTATGAAGAAATGAAACAAATGGGATAAGATTTTGGGATTTTTGGGGATTTAAGTTTGACGGAAGGGGTAATTTTTAGCTTTAATTCCATGTTAGCTTTTAACCAGTTCCTCCTAGAAATTTGAACTTTTCTTCCAGGCCAATAATGAATACGACGCAACATTACATCAGATGCTTGAGCCATGCACCTCGTGACTCTAAGGTTGCCAGTTTGACTACCATTAATTCTCTGGTCTTCCCTGAGTGTGATTGTGTGTTTGGTGGTAGTCGGAGAAGTTGTTGGCACAAAATTGCTGCCACACTTCTGTCAGTCTGACACAGAGCAACTATGACAACAGACAAAAAACACACCACTAACTGTAACAGTATGTGAATTCTTGAAAATGAAATAAATTGCTATTTAAAAATCCATTAATACATCAATTGTGCCTCAATTCTAAACTTGTATCAACTGTAGCAGGTTCATTGTGTGGATGCTGGGTTAGTGATAGAGAAATTGCATTTTTGTGCTGTGAGAAATAGCATTTTAGTGCTGTGTTAGCCTCACACTCGGTCCTTGTTATCTTGGCCTACGTCATCAGAGGTATAATACTCCCTACAACGGAACAGAAGCATAGCCAGATTGGACTGGACTAGCCTAGACTGGAATGGACAATACTATCACAATGTCTTGTTCATACCGGATCCCGTACTGTGTTAGAACTTCAGCGTCATGCCTCTTCTTCCTCATCTACAACAGATAGCCTATATTAAGAATAATTTTCCAAGTGTCTCTTCTCTCAGCTGGTTGGTAGCGTGGTTCTAGATTCCACTTGATACTAGTTTTATTACAACATGGTGCCACTTGTCATGTGGTTCTCAACAGCTTTATATCTTTCTGCATCGGCACACAGCTCTTTAATAACTTTGAGTCCTCTGCAGCACTTCACATGCCAGATATTTTGGTCTTTTTCTAATTAGTGGCCTCTCTGCCCAACATATATTCTCGGTTGTATTCTTGGCACATGTGGTAGGTTTCAAGTTCAACTGACAGGGCAATCTCGTAACACGCCTATCTCTTTCTGTGGTTACTTGTTTGTATTGTAAATGAATGGACACTGTCAGGTTGAATCAGTCAGTGTGGCCATGTTATCAGGTAAATGTCCTTAACTTTGTCCTTGTGTCTCCTGCAGAATTCCATGAATCTTCCTCCGGACAAAGCCAGGCTCCTGCGGCAGTACGACAACGAGAAGAAGTGGGAACTCATCTGTGACCAGGTTAATACTTGGATAACATAAAACTTATATTGATGCAAAAGTGGCATTGTTTACAGAAGGCCAAATAATAGCTTGGGCGATATTGACAAAAATAAATATCTCATGCTGTTTTTGGACTATCCCAATTTCAATATTCATACCATATTATATATTCAACAGAAATGAAATACATGTCTTTAAAGGGTCTGTACCTCATTTTGAATCATGAGTCAGGGACATGTTTTAATTTGAACCATTAGCCCCGCCCTCTTAGTCCTTTGTGCTACTGCACCATGACACAGAACCAACTGTCTGGGACATTCTCATGTGGTTGTTTGCATATAGTGCTCCAATCTTTGAGTTTTTAGTTGCTTTTGAAAATGCACCATGATAGAGATGAAGCGTCTGGCATAGAGACAGCTGTTTCCCATGATTCTTAGTAACAATATACCTGAAAAGAGGAGAAAAGGTGACCCTGTACAACAAAATGGTTTTAATAATGCAATAACAATCTCATTTAGCACCTTTTACTATTCAAAGCATATTTATCTTGAATAGAATATGTTAAAATCAGTGCTGTATGCCTTGTACTTTTTCTGCATTGTGAGTTTGGGTCAGATACATAGAGATACGTAATAGTTTTAAGAGCTTTTGTCACGCCCTCTTTTTAGTCGACTAATCGATTGACGGGATCTGTCTTTAGTTAACCAAGGATTTCTTTAATTGACTACAGGCCCACTTCAATTCTAAACAATATCATCCACAGAGGACTGTTGACCCCTGCTCTACATCTGAGATTTTCCCATCAAATTATAGAGAACACAGCCTATTCTTACAGTACCCACAGACTAAATGTGAAAGTATCTGGTTTCAATTTGACAATTTGAGTTTATTCCAGAACTATTCACGTCATTACAGCAGATGCTGTCACTGTACATGCATAATCCTTGGAGAATATTGGCTAAATAAGAATAGCCTTTAGGTTTATGAATTATTTTTTGTTTATTATCAATGTAATGATAAAAAAGGCTGTAAGAGCCATGGAAACAACAGTTGGAGGCTAAAATCTGAGAGAAGTGAGCCAACTGTCAAAGACCTAGACAGGTTTAATAAAAAAGCAAGTACCCAGTAGGTACAGCCAGATGCCCATACTTTAAGCACTGGAAACTGCCAAACTAAGTGACCATCAAATGTGGTATATACTAAGGAGACGCACTGTCCCTACAGTTGTTCTGCATAGGTCTGAATCCCATGTATGCTAAGAGTGAGCGAGACATCGACTCACTGATCCACACCACCAGGATCTACAGCACAGATATTAGAATGTTATTCGGGCTTGAGGCAACAAGGAAAATACTGGGCAAATACCTACAACAAGTAAGGTAAGTCCTAAATCAGCTCAATGGGAACAACAAGACCTGGGCAATAAACAGCTACACCCTGCCAGTAATCAGATACCCAGCAGTCGCATCTAATGTTATGAGGACCCACTTGATCTGTATTCTTGTTATCCTTTATTTGTGTTGGTAATCAAGGCCATGTCACTTATCCAGTACTGTTAAGTACTAGAAATAAATCGCATTGAAGTTTGTGATATGATTCTCTCTGATAGAACTATCAGTATAAATCAGAGAATCCCTGAAACTCTCCCTTTTCTTCCCAGGTCTTCTTTTAATAATCTCAGTTGTAAAAGGTTGTAACTGTACTTGGAGGGATGAAAGAATGTACCACTGAACATAATTGAAGTGGCCAATATCAGGAACTCCTACCAGAGAGAGCTGGTCTGAAGGACAGCACAGAGACACTCATCCTGGCTCCACAGGAGCAGGCCTTGAGCACTAGAGCAATAGAGGCACAGATCTACCACACCCAAGGTGTAGGCCTTTGCCAGCACATAACTGTAGAGTGTAAGATGCTGGCAGGGACAGCATACATGGAGCGGCATAACCAAGCGTAGTGTACAGAAGCATCTGTACAGAGTACGGACTGGAGACCCCAAGGTCAAGGTGGGAAACACCTCCAAAGGTAGTGGAGAATGATCGAGCCAAGATCTTATAGGACTTCAGATACAGACTGACAGAATGGTGACGAACCAACCGGACATTATGGTGGTGGATAAACAACACAGCAAAGCTGTTGTGGTGGACAATGCAGTACCAAGTGGAGAAGGCCTGGAAGGTGAAAGCATAAGTGGTGCCCATGGTCATCGAAGCACAATGGAGGAATGGCTACAGCAGATCCCAGGAGAAACGTCATTTCAGTCCAGAAAAGTGCAGCACTAGGAACAGCAAAGATACTGCACAGGACCCTCAAGCTCCCAGGCCTCTGTTTGAGGACCCTAGCTTGGAAAATGGATGAGAGAGAGATTTTTGTTTTGGTAAACATACAGCCATATAACGCTCTTCTATTTCCATTTTTCCTCATTACTATGTTCAAAAAAACAAATCTAATGGACTGATGAAAAAATATGGGTATCGAATATCCCGATACCAATACTACCAATACTTATCGCCCATCCCTAAATCTGATAATGTCATGAACAAGTACACCATTAAATTCATTCAAGGGAACCCATTGTTATTTTATGTTAGCAAATCTAGATATGTTCATAACTATATACACTACAATCCATCCACCAAAATGCATATTTCCTATTGTTTCATCACCCGTATTCATTAGGCCTACTCCACCCATGTTTGATAACTCAGTCCAGCACTGAAAGTCAACTGTCTCATAGCTACACTAAAACCTCTTATGTTGCCATGGCAACAGTGATGGAGGTTCACAGAGCGGTCAAAACAGGTACAGGTACATAGCCCAGACTAGAACGAGACCACGCACGCTAAGTTAAATAATTGACATTTTTAGAGCAATTATCAAATTTGAAAAGACATGGTGAGTTATGAAGATATGCTTCACTTATTACTGTAATTATGGTTCAAAGCTTTGAAACAAATAAACAACTTTTTAGTTCCATGTCTGTTCACTTCCACTATTTGATCCTCATTAGAGAAGGGCACTAGTTCCATGGACAATTATAGAAATTCATAAAAGAGAAGTCATTTTAATGGCAACAAAATCAAATCACAGTACTCTTGAATGCAGTTATAGACGATACATTTTATTTCTTGTTCTTTAGTTGGTGTTAGTTGTAATTTGTCCAGGTTTAGTCATACATTTTTGATATGACACTGGGGATATTCCATCAAAGTCACTTCAAGTTCAGGCTTATCCTAAAATCCTGAGCTGAAACTAGCTCCATCTCCAGCTTAAGCCTCAACTCATTCCATGAAAGAACTAAGCCCGAGTCTGACCAGCTCTAACTCAGGCCTGAGGTTTAAGCTGCGTTTTGTGCACGCTCCCGGTGACTCTAAGGCCAGATCAATGGAGCAACGGAACCACTGAAAATGGGCTCAAAGTGTGATGTTTTTTATGCTCTGACTAAACGAGAGAGGAGCCAGAGCTCGCACACTCAGTAGTTTGATTTGGGACACAGAACTTTTCCGTTCATTCTGATCTGAAGAGCGAGAGGAAAGACGTGACTCCTCCCACCTCTCCTGTTCGCTCCCCCCTTCTCTCCTGTTGACTCCCCCCTCCTCTCCTGTTCACTCC
>KN477346.1:305889-321700 GCA_000787095.1 Periophthalmodon schlosseri
AGTTATTAGTTTGTCCATTTGAGCTCAGGCTGAAATTACTGATCTTTATCAAAAAAGGGTTAGTTTCTTTTGTGCCATTGTTTTAAAAGCTAATAATTCTACATATTTGTTTGGATGAAAATTGTAATCCATGAAAATTAAAGGTGCACTATGTAACTGTTCTACTAGGGGGTACAGCTCCTGCTTGTCTCATGCAGATGTTATTACTTTCTCGGGAATGTTCCATAGTATGGCATTAACATTATCTATTATTTTATTTATTCTATTGCAGCTGTTCTTATTGCCTTGAAAAACAGTCGTTCTTTATGTGGGCGGGCTCGTCTCTCCGCAGACCTGACCTGTAACTTGGTCTGCTGGCATCACCTCCTTGCCCCATATTGTAGAACATTCCAGGCAAAGCAATAACAACTCCATAGCAACAAGGAGTTGGCAGACCCTCAGAAAAGTTACATAATGAAACCTTTAGATGAAAACAGTTTGGGTACAAGGACCCAAAATGTGCCTGAACATGTCATTTTTAAGAAATTTCCCAAAGAGATTATTTTCTTAAACCACAATTAAAAAAAATAGCTTGGAAAATAGGCTGTGCAAATGAAATGTGTCACTTTTGCACATATTTACATGTTCAACCAAGATAGATAAAGAGAGCCAAGTGAGTTTTTTGCATTGTCAATATAAAGTCTAAGTACGATGGATTTGCAAACTTCCAGCCTGACAACAAATACACAATTGTACCAGAGTAATGTTAGTGCCACATGAACCATCTCACACTCTGAGGACTTCAGGGACCGGCCTCCTGCTGGTGCCCAGAGTCAGGACTGAACATGGGGAATCAGCGTTTCAGTTTTATGCAGCTAAAACTTGGAACAGCCTTGCTGAAGATGTGAGACAGACCTCTACTTTGACAATGTTTAAATCCAGGCTCAAAACGGTTCTGTTTATCTGTGCATATGACTGAAAGGTTTTTATTCTGCACTCTTTCTGTGCATAGACTGAAAGGTTTTTATTCTGCACTCTTCTCTTTTAATGTGAATTTTATTATGTTTATTTGTGATTATTTATGTTTTGATTTGTTGTATTGTGATTGTAATGTCTTTCTTATTCTGCAAAGCACTTTGAATTACTTCGAATTGTGCTATACAGATAAGCTCGCTTTCCTTGTAGACCTCATGTTTTGTCACTTTACTTTCTGACCTTGTTTTGTAACCTTCTGTGCTGCAGGTGGGTGAGGGAGTTCCTAAATGAAGAGAACAAGGGGCTGGACGTGCTGGTGGAGTATCTTTCTTTTGCACAGTATGCCGTCACGTAAGTCACTCCGAGCCCTTTCTCCTCTCCCCACACTGTCTGCTTGTACAATAACACTATTCTGCACCAACCACTGACAAACCCCACCACCCTCATCGCTCCTACCAGAAAGCCTGAGTCACTATTTGTTGATATACTGGCTCAGTGTATTACAACCTATTCATAGATCCAACTTGTGATTATTAGTCACTCACTTGGGCCACAGGGCTTGGCAGGTCATTTGAAACCCCATGCAGCACCCGTTTTCACCGTATGTTATTATGGCCTGTCCACGTTATGGATGGCTAGCATTAAGGCCGCGCTCACCCGTGGGTTCCTCGGCTGCAGCCACTGGAAGTCATGGAAACAGAGCTGCTATGTGTAAGACTCTAATTAGCCAGCCTTTCCACATAGCATCTACCAAGTAAAACAAACATGGTGGGCATCAGGGACCAATACAACCATGAAATTTGATGGTATTCATGGTACAAAATTGACCACTCTTGTAAGGTGTGGTGCTCTGACATCACTTGGAATATAAGGCATATAATTTGCATGTAAGGGTTGGTGGTATATAGACAGAATTTTTCTCTTTGCAATAATCAGATAATATTTCTGAAATAAAGGGGTGGAAATTAACTTATTACAGATTCTCATTTTATTGAGTTTTTTTTGGATAATAGTACGTTTTTGAGTACTTTACTTGAATACAAATTTGGCAGCAATATTTGTATTTGAGTACATTTTCAGTCATGTAACTGTACTTTTACTTGAGTTTAAATTTTCACTACTCTTTCCACCATTGTTGAAATCCACTGAAAAATCTTCCAAGTCATGCCTGTAAATGTCTTGAGATTCAAATATAACATTCAAATTTTTTATTAGAGAAAATACCTAATAATTAAAATTTTTATACCTGATTATTCCAACTTTTTCCAACAGCACATTTCAATATATTGCCCATTTTACATTTTGTCCTCAGATGATGTGATTATTATCTAAGTAAATCACTTTTACTGTAACTTGCTACAGATTCGATGGAGACTGCTTGGAAAATAACCCAGATGCCATGGACAAGAACAAGCCGTGGGGCCGCTCTATAGAAGACCTGCATGGAGGAAGCACTTTGCCGTCTCCCATCACCGGGAACGGGCTCACTCGCATGGGACGACACTCAACGCTAAGGTGTGAAAACAAACACCCCATGTATTATTTTAAATTGAGTATAGCCGCCATGCTAATTTGGTGTTTGTCTATTATAGTTATATTTTCTGAAAGCATTTAGACATATCTGACTCACATCAAGCTTATTTCCACTCATATTTTAACACTGCCACTAAATGCAAAGCTTGCTCTTTAAGATTATAAATACTTTTAAAAATAACCATAACCTCATAATTCATAGCATTTAGTTGCATCATATTAGAAACAATATGTTTAGTGTGAGAAAATGTCTTGTTTTAACTCCCCTGACCCCGCCTTTATTTGTTATGCGTTTATATGGATACGTAAACTAGCGTACTCCTTACTGAAATGTGTGGGTCGCAGCTTTGTTTTGGAAAGGAGCAGAAGACGAGTAGCTGGGTCCTGCCTAGAGCTTATCAAGGTCTTATCAAGGTCTGATAAGAGCTACTAACTTTGTATGTACTGTATGACTAGCAGGAAATGGTAATTTAGCATAAAATTCTCTGTCTATGTTGCTGTAATAAACATAGTTTTAGCAAGAAAAGTACAATATTAGGGAGTAACAAAGTTTTTACAGTATAATAGGTTGTTTTTCACTGATAAGCTGTTACTCATTGTCAAAACTGTTCAAAGTATTGAAGTTGAACCTATGAACTTAACATTTGCTTTTGGAGAATGTGTTTTTTGGTTCAAAAGTTTATTCAGGCTGTGTGATTGTGAGATTATTTTAAGAAGTCACACATTTCCTCCTTCATGTGGTCATGTGTTCTATAAGACTTTAAATAGCTTAAGGTACAAGGACAATAGCATTTAGCTAGATCTTTAAAAATGCATTGTTACTGAAGTACGTGTGACGGAATTTTGCATGAACGACAGGAATTTACCCGGCGATCGATGACACAGACTTAGAACAACTGTTTAGGCTGCAATTTATATAAACAGGATTGGTGTTTGGGTGCATTCCCAGTAGTTCATTCATAACTCCACTGGAAATATAAGGCCCGAAGCACAAAGCGTGTTCATAGAGATCAGCATTTCTTTGCTAATCCTCTCTGTCACTTTATTGACATCTTGGCAGTAGCACTGGCTTTTGTGACCGCTAATCTGTTAGCTTCAAGAACTAAAAACACTGTATACAATAACCCTAATGATAAGATATGGCTCATGTTTTATTAGACCATATAGAGCCTGAAGCCACAGTATGTAACTTTACCCAAAAAAATGATAAAAAAAAACATGTGTCCTTACTCAGAGCTTGCTTGCATCTCCACAAATCTGACTCTTTCGCCTGGAGGAAGGCTTCCTTCTGCTTGTTTCCATGGAAATTGCATTACTTTGGCTGTAATCTTCCCAGTATTGCAGAAAATGTGAATGGTCCGAAGTATGGTTTAACTTTCTATTTTCACGGAATCATGCAGGCCACCTTCAGAAAGTTACTTACTGTTCCATTAAGTTAAAATGAGTTTGTTAAGGTAAAGTGATAACATGTTTTATTCATTCATTTAACCATTTACTCACTTACTTACTTACTTATTTATTTGGCTTCTGTTTTAGATTTGTATAACCGGTCCAACACTTTTGATATGGCTCTGGGTTGTGTTCTGTGTCTTGTGGTAAAGATGACAGAGATCAGAGACAGAAAAATCACAAACTGCTGACTGACTGTGAGTCGAGGCCAAGGGATCCAACAAATATTCCTCACAGATGTTGCACAGCTCTCCTACATTATAAATATTCACATTTGATTATGTTACAGTTAACCACAACACAACGCAGGGTGCCATCAAAAGGGATGGACCAGTTACAATTTAACTGTAAATTAGTATTAACCTGTTACATTTGCGATTTATTTAACTTTTCAAGACCACTTTACTATCTTAACTTCTGAACTTCTCTTCTATTAAAGGGATGACTCATAGATCAATTTTTAGATTCAGTTTTTACAAGGTTAAGCTTTTTCAATGCCAATTTGAACTATCTCTTAGCAAAGCCATTTCTTTGTATTATTATTTGTACAAAAACACTTTTACTCAGTTATTCGGTCAAACCTTGTTTTCATTGACATGCACCCATCTTTTAAGCTTGATTTATTGGAGGAATCCTCTCTCCTATTGATATTTTGTTTGGTAAATATCAATAGTGGCCTGAGGTTGCAGTGCGTGGGTCGAAGCGCTTGTGTAACAATATGTGTCTGTCTGCTCTCTTCTGTACGGCCCCGTAGTGACGTTCTCTACTGTCTGCCAGTCCTCGACAGCAGGCAGGTCTCAGCTTTGCACCGCTGCTCCCCTGCCCTCCCAATAACAAAAACAACAACACATAAATACTTTTGCACAATCCCCCTTGCTTCGTTGTGGCTCCCCGCTAGCTTTAGCCTCTGTCGTATCCCTGTGTCTGTGCCAGGGATGTGAGTTATTTGTCCTGCCAGCCTCCCCTCCTGCGCTCATGACTGAATTCTTCTTTTTCCTTGGAGCAAATGGCTTTTTCTCCAACCATTGTTCTTGCTGTGTGCTGCTTGTGTGGCTCCCCAAATGCCACCGCCTTCAGAAGCTAGCCTAGTTTCCACAACAGCCCCTAAGCGCTAAAACGCTAGCCAGTATCAAGCATGGATGCAGTTATGAAAATAGTTGGAGTGGTAGCTGTAGATATGCTTATTTATGAAAAAAACCCATGATTACCAAATTGTTCTCCCTTAAGCTTGCTTCAGTTACTTCCAAAGTTATTGTTAACAGTAAAATGTTGATTAAGACTTATGTTTCTTTCTGTACGTTCTACTTGAAGGGCACCAAGTTCACTGAGCTGTCCCAGGTGCGCTCAAATGAAAAGGTATGTCTGTTAGCATAGCTGCTAGCGGAACAGCAGCAGGTATATATTATGTGTTTAATTAGCGTGGTAGGTAGTACAATAGATGTTTTGTCTTGAAACACTGACTTCAAGCTTTGTTAGCACTTTTAGCATTTTAGCTAAGTAGTTTTTCAATGTATAAATAGCATAGTGGTGTAGTATATCTTGTAAAAGAACCCACAACAGAAGCGTTTGACTTGTGACTTTTCCTATTGAAGTGGCTGCCACCGTTCTGTCATAATTGTTATATAAATGTACGGTATTTATTTTGACAGGAACTATGCCTCTAATGTGGCTCAACAAAAGGAAAGTAGTCAATTGAAACAGACTACAAAAACAATTGGCCAACTTCATAATACCAAACGTGTCAACCAAGAGGCGTAGGCTACATGTTTTACTTCCATGTTTTTATAAATAGGTAACACGGTCATAAGATTAAGTAGCTTACACGCTGAATTTGAAGAGCTTGTTACTTGTTTCTAAGTTACACTGTCAAAACACTTCATTATGGCTTAGTTTAAATCAATCACACATTGTCTGTTGTGAAGAGTATGAGTTGTCTGGTTTTGTTTTGCTCATGACTTTACTTGACATAGCCTAACCTACACTACATTTATTTTTAAAAGGTGCTGTTCCAGATTTTCCAGTTTTAAAAACGTGAAAAACAGAACAAGTTTATTTTAAATGGTTTGCAGATATGCTCACAACTTTACTGCACACATAGATAAACTAGGCCTAAAAGTATCCATTAAATGTTTACAAAGAACCCCATTACGAAATACTACGCCTCTCCTTTAAGTTTATTTTCGTTTTCTTTCAAAAAACCTCATTCTGTGATGACTCACACGGGAGTCATGTCCTCAGGTTGGAATCCTTGACTTCAAACTGTTGGTGTCTCTCTGTTAATCGCCTAAGAACATATTTTCTCCCTGCTCTGTGTCTGGTAATTGAACCTTGTGACAAAAGTCTGAAAATAAACTGTTTTGTTGTGGCCCACTCAGAATATCACTGATAAACTGCTGCTTCCATTCCCCACACAGGAGTAACTGCACAATCACGTCTTGCATACAAATGACTGCTATTGTGCTCACGCTAGCCATAATCTGTGAAGGATGTGTAAAACAATTCAAAGTGGGCATCGCTGTGGTCCCTGGCGAGGCCATAGATTATATAGTCTTTGTGTGTGTTAGTGTAAGCAGCTCTGGCAGTTTAATAGTCCTTGTTTATAAAGCCAATGGTGTGTGAGGGCTGCAGTCACAAATGGCATCTGTTAAAAAAGGCCTATGTGCTTGTGTTACATAGTTATAATCTGTGACCTCTGTGGATCATTATGTTACAATTTGCACATTTAAAATCACAATATTCATCTAAAACAACTTAATAAAAGAAACAAGTACGTTGATTTTCACATTAGAAAACTGCGGTGCCCAATGGGAGCTGGCCTCACCATAAACGTCATCACAACAAAGAGCCGTGTAGCTGTCGGCCCCTCCTATGGATAGCTGCAGATCACGCTAGCGTGTAGCGGATTTTTTTTCATTTGTACCAAAATGACTACAGTGTATGATAAAATAAAATTTAAGAATAAAGTAAGTACAGAGCAGTGAGTGTATGCCAGTGGCGGTGATAATGGATCTTGAAAATAAGCAATTAAAAATTGCTCAAACATGCATGAATCAGTCCAAAAACAACTTTGAGAGGGTAAACGAGAAGGGGAAACAACTACAACATGGTTAAAAGCTCTGAAAAGTCGATTTTGCACAATCGGTCTGTTTAAATAGGTCTGTGTTTGTCCAAGCTGCGTATGCTCTTTGGTGCCAATACTCCACTCACAGTCAAATGGCCACTCCAGCTCCATTCAATAAACTGACCATAGTGTTTTACATATGTTTTCAGATGTAACACACTGCCCAGCCGGAGGACACTAAAGAACTCCAGACTGGTGTGTAAGAAGGATGACGTCCACGTTTGCATCATGTGCCTACGCGCCATAATGAACTACCAGGTCAGACTGCTATTCTCCCACTATACAGTGTCTACAAGAACTGAGGAATACGTTTAACTAAAGCCAAACTGAATGAGCCTCCTTCATTTTGCACATCGCCCCCCAGTTGTGCCTCGTCCATATTAATTAGCTTATTTGTCTCTGTCTTTTCTCGATTTTTGTTGCAGTACGGATTCAACATGGTCATGTCGCACCCACACGCTGTGAATGAAATTGCACTAAGTCTCAACAATAAAAACCCAAGGTAATGTATCACCAGATGTGTGTCACAAGTAACAGAAATAATAAATAGTCCTATTTCCGAGTCTGGCTTCATATTTTGTCATTTTAAATTAAGGAGGAAAAATCTTTTTTCCCTCTTAATAATACATTTAAATCTGAGTGATAATTTGTCACTAAAAACTTATTGTTGAGGTAATAAGTAACTGGGATCCAGAGTAAAAAATAAACAATAAAAAAGTCACATCAATATGATATGGCTGGGGTTATACTCCAAAAATCAATATGGCAGACACATAACATCACGAGATGCTGTATCATGATACTTTTATTTACTTAAATCAAACATTATAAATTGCAGAGTTTGACACTACCTGACTAGTGCATTAAGGCTGAATCTGCATTTTGTTACTGGAAACTAGACATTTTTAGGGATATCTGTGTATTGGGATGTGTTTGGTCCCATGGACCCTGTATCAGGAGACATATTGTATTGTGAGGAATTTACACAGCAGATAGATTCTGGTATAACATGTGATATAAGCTTAAGAAACTAAAAAAAATATAATGTCACAAACGTAAGCATTACCAAAGCCGTTTTCCCCTTGTTGCACCTGCTCCGAGTGAGAGATGTAGGCTGGTCTTGTGACTTTGTGTAGCCCAGAGGCACATCCATCGTAGCTGACAGGGCAGGACTGCTCTGGCTCACTCCTCCTCACACTCCTCCACACATCACCACATCAGTAGCTGGCTCCACACACAACGACAGAAGGAGCGGCCCCATGCAGCATGTGCGTCTGGGCGTGTCTCCCTCCTGCCCCGGGCCAAGGATTTCCTCCAAAAGTCAAAGTCGAACCGTAACTACTTGTCACACTACTCCTGTCTGCTAGAGTTATGTCAAACCTGCATGGATGAGTGGACAGTCGGTGTACCTGCTTTCTGGGCTTCAGAGTTCACTTTTTATGATATTTATGTGTCGTCTACTCCAACACATACAAAATTACTAAACCAAGAATCAGTTATTTTCCAAACATATTTCTTCCATTAAATGATTTTTATGGGAAAGTATGGAAAGGAAGTTGTGTTAACGTTGTTGGAATGCAAGAGAGAACGGGACACTTAAATGTGCCCTATGTAACATTTATAGTGTAGGGTCTGCCACCTGCTTTTTCTCCACGGGGATGTTACAACTTTGCCTAGAATGTTGGCACCATATGGCATTAAATCTATCCAGCTCCATGGAGACAAGCACATGCCATCTCCAGGTCAAGTTACAGTTCAGATCTGGTATCAAGGGATTTTTGAGCAATAAAAACATCCAAAATTGAATAAATGCAACACAGATAAGTTTAATGCCATATTGTAGAACATTCCAGGCAAAACAATAACATCTTCATAGAGACAAGCAGCTAGTGGACACCCGTCGGAAATAAAAAATAATTATATTTAAATCTACTATAGGGCTGATTTTTCTGAGAAACATTGCGATTGCGATTAGATTTGTGATTCATGTTTTAATCATGGGATTCTGTTCAAAGTTCATATTCTAAATGTGTCCAGAAGAATGAACAGACCAACTAATAGCCACACATCATGTTTGTACAGATCTAAACTACAGGGTTAGCAGTTTTTATGCAGAATAAGACTTCGTACTTCAAAAATGGCCGCCTTTACGATTTTGATTGGATTGCGAATCATCTCACTATCGGTCTTGTGCCTACAGTTACCATTGCATCATGTCCACTGCTTTTTAAATACATGCTTACTCTCTACACATTTATCATTTACTAACCATCCCTGCTTTTTAATTTGTCTTGTAGAACAAAAGCTCTCGTCTTGGAACTCCTGGCGGCTGTTTGTCTCGTGAGAGGGGGCCATGAAATCATCCTCTCTGCGTTTGACAACTTTAAGGAGGTACGCGGCACACGGGACTGAACCAGGGGGAGTGGGGTCCTCTCCGTAGACAATAATATATGTCATTACATTTGGACTGTGGAGTTTCAAAGGGGTGAGTCAGCCTGTAGGAATGTGCTCTCCTGACACACTTCTGCGCTGGCTGCCGTTGGTATTGTGTCTGGGAATGAAATCTCAAGGAGGGATTATGGATTTTGTAGTTTAAGAATCCGCTCAAACGCTATAGAAAATAGTGATTAGAATAGGTTATGTTCACGACATAGTAGAACACAAATGGGAAAATTCACTGTTATTGAAAGAAATATCCAAACCCACATACTATCAGGGATTGAGTTCAGAAATTTGCCATATTAATCTTGTGGCTTAAAATCTTTTCAAGTAACAACAATTGCACCCTTGTGTTTGAATAATGCCAAGTATTATATTACCGTTGTGGAATTAAAAAAAAAAATGTCTTAGTTTATTCGTGCTGACAGAAAAGACATTGAACTTTGTGCCAGTTTTTTGTTTCATGTGGATTAACCAGTAAACCAGCTGAAACAAGTTTTTGAGTACATTTTGACTGTCTTTAAATATGATTCATAGATTAAGAAAAGAAAACGACAAACATTTTCTCACTTGAAATAAGGAGACAACTGCAACTAGTGTTGTCACAATGCTAAAATTTCAAACTCAGTTACTAAAGAATAGATAATAATATTCAGTACCAATTCTGACACCCAAATCATTCATCAATTCATTCATCATCATCATTATTCAGGTTATGTGATTTTTTTTCTGTATCAGTACCTGCTCAAATGAGTATCTAGTTTTGATACTAGTTTTGGTATCGATTTAGTATCTGATTTTTGAATTGCACTTGAAGATTCTATTGGCAAATCTTGGCAAAATGTACTCAAATCAAGATAACTTGTACTTGATTCAAGCAGTTATTAACTTCTTATTTAAGATTTTATTTTTTGCTGTGATAATTACAGATATTTTAACCATAAACCGTGCCAAAACATCTGCATTTTCATACATTTTTTCTACCAAAGAATTCTAACATAACCTCCACCTCGCAACCTGCAACTATCGATTTTTTGAACGATGTGTTGTCCCGTGAACAAAACCCAGCGAAAATAGCAGACAGAGACAGAGCCCGCTGCCTCACTTGACCTTTGTTGTCTGCATAAAACCAGGCTGGGGGGGGTGGGCTAACCTTAACTGAAAACTGAAGACAGAATGGACTAGCATTTCCTCCCATTTCCAATCCGGCGGTCGGCAAACATGGACTGACTGCAGTTAATGCAATATTTACACGGCTGAATGAAATATTGAGTGTTGCTCTCAGAGGCACTGGCATTAGACGCAGATTAAGGTGCTGGGGAGATGTAGGCCTTTTAATGAGATGAGGATTCAGAATGTCATTAATATAAGGCACTGCCCCAATAACTTTCTTTTTTTGTAGACGCATTGAAATAGTGTAAGAAAATAACAAAATACAATCAACACATTTTATGCATGGTTTTGGATGCACCTCTCCGGGACCCCCTCACACCCTCCTCTCCCTCCTTTCTATCAGTTTATCATGCTCCATCTCTTTTGTGTTGCCCTCCGAATGAACTCGCTGAACTCAAAGCATCGTCTCTCGTTCCCAGTCCCTTCATCTCAACTATTTCATATTTCACAGATTTTCTTATGTCTTACTGACTGTAGCCATCAACACATAGAGAAGATTTAACCACAAGCAGTGCAGTGTAAGGATACAGTAATAAGACACAATTTATTATTATTGTTATATGTTGTTTTGGTAATCTTTATAGTTTATTGATATAGATTGATATAGATCCAATGCCTTGTTGAATAGAAATTACAGGAAATAAAATGAAGGATTTTAGTTTGACATAGAGATCGTTTTGAATGCAGAATGTTTTAAAGTTACACTATGTAACTTTTGTATATGGAATGTATCATCTAGTTTAGTCTCTAGAACATGTTATCGCTGTCCTGGAATCTTCCACATTACGGCATTAAACTGTTTTTACTGATGAAAAATACCTTGAAAAACATGCTTTCTTACTTTGAGTAGGCTCTCCTCTCCACAGAACTTGCACTGAAGGTCTGTGGGGACAGGTTTGATACTGTACTGTGGAACATTCCAGGCAAAAAAATAACATCTCCATGGAGACAAGAAAGTTTGGGTTCTTCCTCCAGAAAAGTTACATAGTGAGCCTTTAAGAGCGTATTGCGAGATAAGACCAAAGATACCCCAGCCACAAGAGGGCAGTAACAAAGCAGAGCAATGCTTTTTATGTATATTACCGACCATTGTGGGGGCTTATTATGTTGTGGCTGAATACTTATTAAAAAAAAATACATAAAATCTTGTGTTTTCGTGATGGACAGGCCTTGGCACTAAACATTTCTTAATAACACATCTTTAGTCCTTTAAGTACATACTGCGCTCCACACCACTCTCTCATTTTCCTTCACCTCAGCGCTGTTTTTCTGAGAGCCCTTGGTTAACAATTTCTTACATTTTCATTGCTACTTTATTTAATGGAAAGGAATTCATGTCAGCAAATGTTACTTTTATTTGTGTTTTTACAAGCGGCGACTGACTGACTTGTGTTTGTTGCAGGTCTGTGCAGAGGAGCAGCGTTTCGAGAAGCTAATGGAGTATTTTAAGAACGAGGACAACAATATCGACTTCATGGTTCGCTTCACTCTCCTAATGACTATTGATGCCACTCTAATCCCCAGAATCCTACGCATATCACTGCAGTGAACGTTTTGTTTTGGTTTTTTTTACCTGAAGAAAAACTTAATAAAAGAGTAATAGTGCCTCCCTTACACTTTTGCCTGGAGCTTTAAGTCTCTGTTGTGCAAGAGGCTGAATGTGAGGAACTGCAGGCCCAGATGAGATACAGATCCAACATAAATCATATGTACCAGGTGGTGTTTGGAGTTTAGCTTTATATGTGCATTATTTTTATATGCTATACAAGTGGGGAAGAGAAGTGGCACTCAAATGTTGTATCAAATTGTGTTTTATAAAAAAGTGAAACTGAAAATGGACTACAGTTCAACCAGACAGTTCATTGCTCTTTAATTAATAGCGTATTGATTAGCTAAATTGGCAGTGCCTAGATCCTGGCAGGTGCTTCACTGATGCTATGGGGGTGCATGAAAATGTGGATTTATCATATTATAGAGAATATGTGACAATATGTGGGCTTACCAAGATAGTTTGCATCCAGAGACCAGAATTCTGCCCCAGCCCTGGTCAAGACTCCTTCATTAGAACTGATCCAACTTATATTACGTAGACTTTTGTAATCAATTGTATTTAAAATCTTCAATTAACATATTTAGTTTCAAGACCTAATATGATGCTCTTGTAAAAGTTAAAGGCGCTATACCTGATTTTCACTCTCTGAAAAATGTGAAAAACAGAACTAGTCCATTTTAAATGGTTTGTAAAGCTATTCCACACTTAACTAATGCATTCCTAGCATCTTAATTACTCACCCGAGTTTATAAGCGCTTTCCACAACTTTCACAGGCCAGAGTGGTGTTTTATTACTATGGAAATGGCTAACAACATCTAGCATGCTAACACCACACTTCCTGGTTCTTGGGTGCCAAAGCGCTTTATATTTAGATATAGACAACACACAGTGCACAGCAACACAGTGGTCCTATTTTGACCCCAATAGCTTTTTCAGTATATCTGTGCTGGGGCAAGATACATTTTGTTCAACTACATGGGCAAAAATGTGGGTGTAGCCACTTGCAGGAAATGCAAGTGAAAATGCAGGTTGTGTTACATACAAAGCAATCCATTTTATTTTGACATTTAACACTGACAGTTAGGCCTGTCACAATAACACATTTTGAAGTGCGATATATTACTGAAGAAAATATAGACGATAAACGATAATATTGAAACCAAAATTCTAAATGTGCAATATTGTAAAAAAAACATTAAGTAAATAACAGAATGCAACACTTAAGTAGTTAGTTTGTATCTATAATAAAGATAGAAGTTCATAATTAAACTTTCTACAGCTTAAATCTCATCGTAGAACAGAAAAATAACCCAAATTTTCTCATTAGCACAAAGAAAAATTACCCATTATAAATATTGATGGATTGATGATTGTTCCATCTGTCATGTACTGAATGATAAGTTGATATTATAAATTCAAGATCATGAAGAAATTATGTCTCTACTAAAAACCATGAATACACAATGCACCATGTTAATTATAAGCACCATATATCCTACAAGGGTTGTTGTACATGTACCACACTGTAATCTTCCTTTTGTGCATATTCCCAGGTGGCGTGTATGCAGTTCATAAACATCGTAGTGCACTCAGTGGAGGACATGAACTTCCGAGTCCATCTCCAGTACGACTTCACCAAGCTGCTTCTAGATGACTACTTAGACGTGAGTTCAGATCATTACTGAATGTGTCTTAATATTGCTGGGTTTCAGATGACATCAAAAGATAAAGTAAATATAGTTAAAATGCAGATTCTTGTTGTAATACAGTGAGTTCTTAGGTCTAGTTACTAACAGAAATGATTTAGGTTAGGTTTAGCATTTATGAATTTTCCATTTGGATATTTCGCCTATATTTCCTGCCTTGTGGTCGCTATAGAAACTGAAGCACACGGAGAGCGATAAGCTACAGGTGCAGATCCAGGCGTACTTGGACAATGTGTTTGATGTGGGAGCTCTTCTGGAAGACGCGGAGACCAAAAACGCAGCCCTGGAGCGAGTGGAGGAGCTGGAGGAGAATATGTCTCATGTACGATCTGCTTTTCATTTGTTTATGTCATAAGAAATATACTGTTACTCATGTTTTTATGGGTCAAAACTTCCAACAAAACTCACAGGAATTAAAATTAAAAAAAAGATTGTTTATTTGGCAACATAGCATTTCATTTCGAGCGGTTACTACTTACTAGCAGTGGTGGAAAGAGAAAAAGTACAGTTACGTGGCTAAAATGTACTCAATTACAAGTACTAGCCAAATGTGTACTAAAGTAAAAGTAAAAAGAACACTTGAAAAATACTTGGGACTGTACTACAATTACCCAAAAATTCTACTCAATTATAATATGACTATTTGAATTACCTTCCACCCGTGGTTCCTAGTTTGTTGTGTTACTTGTTACAACCTATTAGCTGAACAAAGACATTGCTAACTCCAAAAAATGAAAAATATGAAATAGTACATTTTCATATAGTTGGAGGTGAAGAACTTAGATGTTGGTATTTGCAATGTCAAGTTATTCATAATTGCCTTGACTTTTTACCGTTGCAGATGACAGAAAAACTGCAGGACACAGAGAACGAAGCCATGAGCAAAATTGTGGAGTTGGAAAAACAGCTGATGCAAAGGAACAAAGATTTAGAGTCTATAAGGGTCAGTATTTTAATGTTTCTTTTTTTTTTTTTTTTTAATAAATGTACACAGCATCTAAATTATATCTGCGTACAGGAACACTACAAAGAAACCACATCCCAGGTCCTGGCACTGAGGCAGATGTTGAAGGAGAAAGACGAGGCCATCCAGAGACAGTCGAAGCTCGAGAAGAAGATTCATGAATTAGAAAAGCAGGGCACCATCAAGATCCAGAAGAAAGGCGACGGTGACATATCCATCCTGGCCTCACCCACGGGAGGAGGAGGAGCGGGAGGGGCGCCTGGGGCAGTCGTGGGCCCAAACCACGTGGAGGTCACTGGGGGCGTGGTCGCTCCTCCTCCTCCACCCCCTCCTCCACTTCCAGTCAACGGCACATGTAGGTTTGAACTATGTTTGAAATGTAGAATGTCGAGTGAAAAGTCAAACTGACCAGGGCCTGTCAAAAAGCTGTCGTCAAACAATAGTAACTTGTCTTTAACTGTAAACAATTTAGATTTAGGCAAAACGTAGTTAGGGATGGGTACTTTTGAATCCACACAGTTTTACTTGTAGTGTGAGAAATTATATTGTATTGCTGCTAAAGCCAAGGGTTGTTCAATTGGGGAAGGTTGTGTCAGAAATGGGGCTAAGGCAGAAATTTGAACTTACTTTTATCAGAAAATTTCAATTTACAAGCTAAACATGATTTGTAACTCACCATAAAATGAAACTTATTTTTTGTGTGCGGAATACTTTTACTTTTTACTCTTTAAGTACATTTTTAAACAGGTACTTTAATACTTTTACTTAAGTAGTACTTTTACTTTTACTAGAGTTTTTGTTTTTTTTGGTCTGGTACCAGTACTTTTAGTTAAGTAACAAAATGAACTACTTGTAAATGTAAAAAAAATAACATGTAAAACTGACCTTTCTTCTCTCCTAGTACCAAACGGACCACTAT
>KN477348.1:0-18179 GCA_000787095.1 Periophthalmodon schlosseri
GAGAGAGAGAGAGAGAGAGATTTGACAGATCTGCAGGCTTCTGTCTTTCTGTGGCATCTTGTATAAGCATCTGTCATTTTATCACTTTGAATCTGCACATTAGAAAAGAATTAATTGTTCTAGCTTATCGTACAAACTCAATATTTTTACTAAGACTTTTATTTTTGTTGTTTTGGACTGTTATTTGACTATAAAAATCTTTTCTCTCTTTCTCTTTCTTTAGTGGACCAGTTTGTGTGCCGTACTGAGGCTATAGCCGACATCATCATTCTCGTGGATGGCTCCTGGAGCATCGGTCGACTCAACTTCCGACTGGTTCGAATGTTCTTGGAAAACCTGGTCGATGCTTTTGATGTGGCCTTTGACAAGACAAGAATTGGTAAATCATATTATTACAGCTACTTGATGGTAATTTCTGTATTTTTGGTGAAATGATACAATACTTTCTCACATATAATGCTTACATTTTAGGTCTTGCTCAGTACAGTGGAGACCCAAGAATAGAGTGGCATTTGAACACTTTCCGCACTAAAGAAGCAGTTATTGATGCTGTCAAGAATTTGCCCTACAAAGGTGGAAACACTCTTACAGGTAATTTCGGGGGATTTTTGTTTCACTTCTGGCTATTTTTAGAATCGTCCATTATTTCCTCTCCTCCACTATCTTGACAATATCATTTTTAGGTCTTGCTCTGACCTACATCTTGGAAAACTGCTTCAAACCGGAGGCTGGTTCTCGAGTGGGTGTACCTAAGATTGGGATCCTCATTACGGATGGAAAATCTCAGGATGATGTTGTACCGCCCGCTGAAAGTCTACGAGACGCAGGAGTGGAGCTGTTCGCTATCGGTAAAAGTTGTTCACAGTCTGCACAATTTGTAGTTTGAGAATAATGGACTAAAATACAAATGTACTTGCTATTTTAGGTGTAAAAAATGCTGATGAGAATGAGCTGCGATCCATTGCCTCTGAGCCTGAAACTCATGTTTACAACGTGGCGGACTTCAACGTCATGAGTTCGATTGTGACCGGACTGACCAGGACTGTGTGTGAACAAGTGGAGCAGCAAGACAAGGATATCAAACTGAGTAAGAGATTAAGATAATAGGTTTTGTTCACATGTCATAGTTACCATGGTGAAACATAGCCATTAAAGTTTTTAGATGGTCTGACAACACAAGGACAATAGAATAAACTACACACTTTATGGAGCCTGTCATCCATACAAAGCTCTGTTGTGCCTTTTAGATGTTTATTTTTCAACAGTGAGATTGTGTGACTAAATGAAAAAACTACAGCTATCTTGTGACTTTAATGTTATTTGAGTATTTGAGGGACTTGCTATTGGCACAAATGAGCTTACTTATATAGCTTATATATATATGTTACTTGTGTAACAAACCTGGAAACTATTGATATACAAAAAAAACTGTTACAGTTTCTGAGTAATACTTAGTTTTCACTTTTCCTCTTCCTACAGAACATGTCCCAGAGCCGATGGGGCCACCTCTAGACCTGGAGACATCAGAAGTCACGGCTCGCAGCTTTCGGGTTTCCTGGAGGCATGCTCCTGGAAATGTGGAGAAATACAGAGTGGTGTACTCTGCTCAGGAGGGAGAGCTTCAGGAGGTACAATGATTCTTTACATTAAAATATCTGATTCCTTTCATAAGAAATTCAATGAAATATATTGTATATAATTACTAATGCTGCATGCTGCCAAAATATTATTTTATTTAACTGTATTTGGAACACTAAAATATGTTTACACTATGAAAACAAATTCATCTTACCTTATGTATAATGTCCATCTATAAAATTCCAAAGAAATCAAGTTGATTCAGCTACAACAATATGCACCTTATTATTACTTTGACTTCTCAAGTGATAAATTCATGTGAAAAAAATTACAGTTATAAGAAGGTTTGAACGCTTACATAGAAAACATATACTATATATGAATGTAGAACAACATTTACAAACCAAAGCATGCCTGATTGTAAATTTGAACAAGTCACAACATTTTAAAGACAGGAGAAAATAGATATATAGTAGTTCTGATTAGATTAGGTTAGCTTTATTTGGTCGTGCACTGCTTTTCCATTACACTTACACTAGACAAGTGGGAGCTGTGTGCGCCATGTGTGAGGACTGAGCTCATGTTTCCTTGAGGCTTGGTGGTATCATTCATCTCAGCTTCACTATCATTTGTCCATTCATAAATTCCCACAACACTCATGAAACAGCAGGTAATTAAGGCTCACTGTAGAATGACTGGTCCAAGCACCTGTTTGATTTTCCACAATGTGTGACCAAATGTTCACCTTACAGAGCGGAGTTTAACTGGCCAGATGTTGTGAAGCTGCATGTGAGTCGACCTTTCCAGCTGGCTCAAATCAGCTGATCTGAATCATGACTGTCATACACTGGCTCATGAATCGAAATTGAAATCTGTCTTTGACATTTGTGTTACTCTAATAAATTGTAGTCTAAATCCAGTTGAATTTGATGAAGAGGTGGGCTATGTATCGTCTACAGGATAATACTTAAATTCTGGTTTGGAAAATTAGATCTTACTAGCATAGTATGTGTGTAAGGACAGTTTTCAAATACAGCAAAAGAAATCAGATAAATATAAAAAGTATAATATGCAGAAAAATATCAAGTACCTTTGTTGTAAAATGTACATTTTTTTTTTTTACTTCAACCAACCATATAGGCTCAATTTGGTGCATTTCTGATTGTCAGCAAACATATTCTGCTTAGTAAAATAACAAAAAACAGATATTTGCTTTTTGTCAATTTTGCCTTATCCTATTCTTATTTTGTTCCTTTTTCACCAAATTAACAGTTATGTTTTATATGTTTCCTACCTGATTTTTTACACCCAGGTCATTGCAGATGGCACTGAAACATCTGTGTTATTGGAGCACCTTAGCTCCTCCACTGAATACCAGCTGGCAGTGTTTGCTGTTTACGAGAATGAGGCGAGTGGGGCCCTGAGAGGAAGAGAAACTACTTGTAAGTTTATGATTTTACTCCTGGATGTTTAAAGTTGGTGGATTGCCAATGTTGAGTGTTTTTACATTGTTATTTTGTTTTCCTAGTGGCTCTTCCTGCAGTGACTAGCCTCCAGCTCTTGGACGTCACACACAGCTCGATGAAAGCGAGATGGAACAGTGTGGATGATGTCTCAGGATACATGATTTTATATGCACCGATTTCCTATGATGGTGATGTGATTGAGAAAGAGGTAATGTAGATAGCCCTATTCCTAATTATATGGAGATAAATGTTAAAAAACAAAACAAAAAACACTCTATAATTGTGTTTCTCTAGATAGATATTTCACATGTTCTAAAACAAACAAATCCACAAGCATGTCACATTTCAGAAGTTCAGATCTGTTGAATTGAATTTTTACCTAACAAGCGAGAAGCATATGTTATTTTTTTTGGAAGCACTGGAAACATTTTGCAGCCCCATATTAATAATAACAAAAAATAAAACTGTGTTATGTTTGTACAGGTGAAAGTTTCAGACGCAGTAACAGAAATTGACCTGGATGCTTTGACTCCTCAAACCGAATACACTGTTACTGTCTATGCCTTGTTTGGAGATGAAGCCAGCGAGCCAATCACAAACCAGGAAACTACACGTAATTTCTGCACCCCTCGTATTGTTTGCTACTTGTCACCATTACTGTTTTATTACTATGCTTTGTCTTTTTTTATTTTAGTGCCGCTGAGCCGACCAAGTAACCTCCAGTTCTCTGACATCACACACAATTCTGCTCGCCTCAGCTGGGACCCTGCCCCAGAGGGAGTCAAAGGATACCGCGTCTCATGGGAAAAAACAGATGCAGCAATAACAGAGGAGGTAGCCAAGACACCTTTTTACTGTGTCTCTAAAATACTTTTATAGGCAAATAAAAGCATTTTGAGAAGTTCTATCAGGGCAAAGGAGGTAAAGGGTTTGAAAGGAAGGCATTTGGACAAAATTGAATATTTAGAGATATTGATTTGAGAGATTGCCATTTGAAACATAGTATTACCTTCATAGTGCTTTAATAGTAAACAGGAGGAACAACTTAAGTAAAGCTTGGGTCAAATCACATTATTTTTCATTGAATTACTATTTAAATTGTGAAGTTGAATGTATTTGCATGCATAAACTGACTTGCATGGACTCGATTATTTATTATGTTCTGCAGGTGGTGGTGGGCCCCGTGACCTCATATGACCTCCGTGAACTGACATCTCTAATGGAATACTCCGTGGCCATCTTTGCATTGTACGACGAAGGCCAGTCAGAGCCTCTCACTGATGCCTTCACTACAAGTAAGACTTTTTTCTATCAAATAAACATAGTAGGTACTGCAAGGTAACACACCAGAATTAACTGATATAGATCGCTCCTAGGCATTTATAAATCACTTTAATTTGTTACTTTGAGTCTAATTTGTCAGTATCATTGTTGCTTCCCCATTTCTCATGTAGCATCTCTTTTGTGGGCAGTTTTGTCTTAATTTTTCCCAGTAAGCTGCATCAGTTCTATTAGAAAACCTAGCCGTTAGCTCTTTGTTCAAAAAACTTTCAACAGCGGTGAATTTGCCTCGTTTACACCTCAGCAAATTGCCCGGGCACATTAAAAGGTCATTTCACTGTCTCTGAATATTCCATCACACTAACACTTATTGATTTGTGGAAATATCCCTTACAGCAACAAGCATTTCGACTCAGTGCTGACTCAGCTCAAAGAAATGTTTTCTGGCAGAGAGCTATTAAACCACTGCTTCTCAAGGGCATTTATTCATTTTTGTCTTTAGTTTAAGCACTGGTCGGCGTCATTGTCACTGCACATCCAAAATAATAGTGTGACGCCTGTTACAAATTCAAATCTGAACCATTAAGTTTGCTGATATCCAATAAATGTTGCAGTTGTAATAAACACATTGTAAATCATATCACTGTCACTATTACTACTATCTACTAATGGGCACTCAAAGCACTGTAAATCATTGAACTCATTCATGCAAGTACCCGTGTATGCAGACAATGGAGGTAAGGCAGGGAGGTCTTGCCCAGGGACTCAACCACAATGGGGTTTGAATCACCAACCTTTGCGTTAGTGGGCGATTGTCAATACTTTCTAAGCTACTGCAACACTTAATATCTAGTATTTACATTTACATAACATGCACTAACTTGCATTTACTTACATATAATAGTTTATTTTTGTAATAGTTTTTGTTTGTTCTTTTATACAAGGTGGAGTTCATAAGAGGTTAGTGGCATGGTAGTGGAAAATAGGCTTTGACAATTTATTTATATATTTTTGTTATATTTCAGCTCCTGTCCCCGGTCCCCTGAATCTGCGCTCCAGTGATATTTCAGCAGACAGTTTCCAGGTCAGCTGGGATCATTCAGCCAGTGACATTGTCCTTTACCGTCTCTCCTGGGCTCCCTTCATCGGGGGAGACACCAAAGAGGTTTGTGATGGTCATTAAAACATGTATGTCAACTGGTCTTAAATAAAATGTTTCTAGACATTTTACTGAATTGGCTCCAGGATAAATAGCCAATAGTTTCATGTGCTGACAATGAACAATGACATTTTGACTTTTTTAAGTCAAAAATCCATTTCAAGGGTTTTTTGACGTGGCTATGAGTCACTGTGAGGCTTTATGGGGTAACGAGTAGCTGCTAAAATCTTTGTTATAATTAATTTTCAGAATGTTTAATGAATTGTGGTCAAAGCAGCACATCAACACTGCCCATAGATTTCTGAAATAAAATTGTATTGCCATTGCTACATATATAGCCCTGTGGGAAAATTAAAACGTGTAGAATTATATTTTTATATTTTCAGATAAGCTATATTAAATATTTGAACACTGAATATGGTGTTATTATTGCTAGTGATAATTGCATGAAAGTCTACATCACAATATTGCACAGAGAGAGAATAGAAAATGGAAAGATTGAATCGTCACATAGAATTGCTCCAGGAAAAACAAGATTCCCAAAGCTGACCAACAATATTTGCATGTAACTGTGAACATTATGTAATTTTCAGTAAATTCCTCATTAAATCTCATTTCAGGGAAGCTGTGTGCACTTTAAATGACCTTGCTGTTTTTACCTCATTTTAGGACATACTAATTTAACTAGAGTTTGTTTGGATTACATTACAGCATCTGGCTTAATGTGGTGGCCAAGTATACACAAAAACCATCAGATTAACAGAGTGAAATCTTACTCACATTTACATTTAACCTTGACCATTTTTTGTAATTTTTTTTGTCTACCTCTCAATGTTATTTATTTATGTGTTTGTGTATGTGCGTTTTTATGTACTTATTTTTATTTATGTTTGTTTTGTACAGGTGATCCTAGGTGGCAGCGATAACAAGTACCTCCTCTCAGGTCTCAGTCCGTCCACAGAGTATGAGGTGATGTTGACAGCTGTTTTCAACGATGAGTCTGAGAGCGACACTGTCTCTCTGATAGAAAACACATGTAAGAAAATCACACCAGATATAACATCAGAATTACTATAAAAACAATTTAACAACATAATTTTAAAGACGTGTTTGTGCTACTGCATGATTTCCTTTGCACTTACAGTAGTCCATCTAATTGTGTAATACTTATTTCCTCAGTGGCCGTGACAACAACTATTGCTACTACAGCCGCAGGTGTGCTTTCTAATGCTTTCTAACTCTCAACGTTGCATGAAAATGATTTTGCTGTTTTAACACATGCCCAATGGTTACAGGCCAAATAATTTGATTGTTTGCTTGTTTGTGTGCTTTCTGCGATGAACAATTGTTTCATCTTATGAGCAAATAACTATTGCCAAATGCAGTTATTAAAAGCCAACAAAAGCTCTAGTTTTTTAACATGTTCACAATTACCGGGATATACTAAATTGCTAGTAGCTGTAATTGTCAGTTAAATGAATAATTGAAATGCTATTATTCTCACAGAGACCTTTTAGCATGTTGGCATCAAAAAGCAAAAGTAGCTTTAGCTGGATTATGTCAGGGGCCATCTGGACTGTGTTTAGCGTGAAGAGCAGGCTATAGCTAATTGAGTCTGAGTAGTTTTTCCACTCACTCCAAATCTTAAAAGCAACATGTCTCCTTAAGTTAAGATTTAATTTACTGTCTTAGAAACGTTAAAACAACAGTTGTACCTACTGTAAACAACAACTTAAAATAGCAGGCTGGAGTAACTGTTTGTGACAAGGAACAAGACAGACTCTCTCAATAGGCTTTAGATGGTGTGGTCTCTAATATTCTTTTTCAACAGTGCAAATAAAATTCCAAATTGCATAGATAAATGAGCAATTTAAAACATACATTCAAAATAAACCAAAAAGCTCTTACATGCAGCAACAACAACACTACTCTGCTTCTGTTTACAATATATTTTTACGCTACAGAGTTATTATACTGGTATTTGACTTTTTCTGATCCACAGTTCAAGTAAAATACACAGGGGGGATAAAATATGCAATAGGCTCTGTGTATTGAAAACTCGTCTACTTTTTTTCTGTTGGTTGTTATTTCAGTGGCCCGGCAGGCAGTTAAAAACCTTTATTTGAGTGATGAGACCACCGACAGTTTGGAGGCATCATGGGAGCTGGAAGACCCCCATGTGGAGAGCTTTAGGGTGTCATACTCTGCCCTTGGAGGGGACCAACAAGAGGAAACTGTAAGTACTAAATAATAATACATCAAACTTGTATAGGACTTTTTACACACTCAAATACACTTTCATTACAATGATGAAAAAAAAGTAAAAGTAATTGAAAGTGGAAATGCAGCTCTGAACGCGCAGGTTTTGTGCTGTGTTTTGTAGTTGTAGTTTTTTAGAGGAAGTCATTAGTGTCCATAAAGTCATTTTTTACTAGTTATTACTTGTTGTAGGACTCACATTTTTTGATGATGCATTGTTAACATAAAGTCTAAGGAATCGAGGTAAAGACAGCTCATGGTTTACAACTGTTTGGCAAGTAGCAAGAGAAGGCAAACAAAATTATTATTACAACCTTTCGTCAACAGTGACCTTGGATATAAATTTGAATCTTGGCTCTTGAAATATGGTTAAATATATAGATTGCTGTATTGCCTTGAAATGCGTATAGTTAATATGTGACTTTGTTCTTTTAAAGACATTAGTAGTCAGTTCAGGATTTAATTATGCGCCAATTCTCAATATAGGGTAAACAATATAACAATATATAATACGGTATTACATTTTATGGGCAAATTATCCAACTTAATGAGCATATACATTTTGGATCCAGTACCTGTTTGATGTGGATTTATAATTATAAACAGCGTGAATTGTGGTTTGTTGCTGTTTTCGCAATATCTTTAAGTCCATCTTAATAGACAGTGATTCTGTATTTATGATGAATGTGTATGGATGTATATGCTTAGGCTTTCAGTGACGTCTAGTAGCACTTCTTTAGATACGTTATACTTGAATGATCAGTGTGGGTCATCTGCTCTAATCATAAACCTCATTATACTTTTAACCCCAGTTCTTTCTATACCTCCCTCTCTAATCCATCTATCTCACGGTAAGAGTCCTTGAGGCCGGTGCCATGTAGTGACCCTGTTAAATCATGCACAAATGCACACACAGTCAGTTTCTCTGCCTTCTCCTGCTCCTCCAGACCTTTATTGTCCTCCTATCTGCTCCTCTCTTCTCCTGCCCCTGTTTTTAATTTCCGTCCGTGGTGTAGAAGATGGAGGGCCAAGGCGAGCCAGAAGACATCCTATTATCTTTTCAGCAGCCATTTACCTCACTGGGAGCAGAGATGGGGGGCAGCAGTGGAAAGTGCAGAGGCAACAGAGAGTTCAGAAAAGAAACAATTACTTAACAAAATGGGACTTAAGCTTTAAACTTGTCCATGGGCTCTTAGATTGGGGTTATCCCAACTTTTTAAGTAGCTGTTTTATGCAAGATAGGATATTTGTTTAAATAGTTTAATAGGTATGCTAAAGGGAAGTTTATTTAGAAGAATAGACCTTGTCAAAATAGCATGCAAATATAACATTTGGGGTTCGTTGATATTAGGGCTGCACAGTTAATAGTAATTAAATATGACTAGTTGAAATGATCAAATAGCAAATCCTGAAAATTATTTAGGATTTATTCTGCAAGCTGCAAAATCTCTTTAACCCTACAAACATGTTTAGAAATGCATGAGACTCTATCGGTTTAGCAGTTCATATTTCAATCCTTTCTGAAATGTTAAGGGTCCTGGAAGTTATAAAAGTCTACTTTGGGAACTGAATCCTAATTAAAAAAAATATATATAACATCAAAAATGTGTGCAGTATGCATTTGAAACATGGTGGATGCATAGAAATAAAGACTTGACTATTCACGGGTTTCAGTTTCCAGTTATAGGCAACATTTTGAAGACTTTTCACCATTCAAAAGATAGAAGATTTTGTTTGAAACGGTTATTTACTACGGCAACAGTCCTAATTTTACATCATTCTGAAACCCATGGATATAAAATGCTTAAATTCCCTTTTTTGGTGTCGTCTAGGTGTTAGTTCCTGGTGGTCAAAGAACAACTGTACTTCAAGGTCTGTTAGCAGACACACAGTACAAAGTGACAGTGACTCCAGTGTACAGGAACGGAGAAGAAGGCATCACTGTGGCTTCTCTTGGCACAACATGTAAGTTTCAACACACCCCATTTCAGTGTTTAGCCACAGAAATAGTTATTCACATGCACTAGTCAAAGCAGAACTATTATGCAAAATCAACTTTTCAGAGCTTTTAACCATGTTATAGTTGTTTCCCCTTCCCATTTACCCTCTCGAAGTTGTATTTAGAGTAATTTGTGCATGTTTGAGCAATCTTTAATTGCTTATTTTCAAGACGCCATATTGCCGATGAATTTGCGTTTTCATCGCCACGGGCATACGCCCACTGCTCTGTACTTACTTTGTTTTTCAGTTTTATTTTTTTAATTGATGATATGTGTAGCGTTAGTACAAAAATACACTACTCGCTAGTATGATCAGCTCCACTGCTCTTTGTTGTGATGACATCTACCATTGGGGACCACAGTTTTCTAACGTGGAAGTCAGCAGACTTGTTTCTTTTATTGAGTTGTTTTAGATTAATATTGCGATTTAAAATTATAACATAATGATCCATGGGTGTCATAGATTCTAACTATATAGCAGACACAAGCACAATACATCTTCTTTAAAAATGGAAAACTCCTTGAATTTAATGAGCCTTATTTTATGGCATCAACCTTGTAACATTGCACTGTGGTAATTTTATTTCTTCTGTGTTCCCAAAGGACAATGCACATTAAAGTGGCATTGTCTTAATTAAGGTTGTTTATAATGATGACTGCCCTTTTTCATTAATCAGTCGTTTGAATTATTCGTCTTTGTTTTAATTGATTTATCCATTCATGTTTTCGCCCCAAATTGCAGTCATTATCTCTCTCCACAACACGCAGAGAATACAAATGTGTGTTTGCTTTAAACTGCATGGCTTCAACTTAGTCTGAATATAGCGCGCTTCTATTTTAAACATGGATATTGAAACACAGTTGAGTGGAATGGAGTGCAGGACTCAAATGGGATTATTATTCACATATAAATTATTTTGAGGTGATAATGAGACTCTTTCCGAAATACTTTATTGGTTATTTTTGTCTTGTACAGTGCCTCTCTCGTCCCCGAGTAACCTGCGCGCTTCAGAGGAGTGGTACAACCGCTTCAGGATCTCATGGGATCATCCACAGTCTCCAACAGAGGGATACAGGATTGTCTACCAACCCACCTATGGTAGCTACACACACTACACTCACAAGACACATGAATCTGAAAAAAGGGGTTTTCAGCTTTATGCAGTTTGATCCTTGTTTCCAACTACTCTACTATTGAGCATATTCAGCAAGCAGCCACAATAATTTATTTTAAACTTGTGACCTGCATGAAATAAAGAATTATGCCATGCCAGCAATGACGCCACAAAAATGCAAAAGACAATAGTATATACTGTACAATAATAAGTACCGTATATAAGTATATAAGTATATATACAGTTATAAACAGTTATGCCCTAAAAAGGAAGAACTTGAATTACTTAAAGGGCCCATATCACACTATTTTCTGATCTATGTTATAATGTTGTTTCCTCATCAAAAACATACCTGGAGTTGAGCATTTAGAGCTTTGGAGATGTAAACAGAATAATATTAATAATAAAGAGCTTACTCAAACATGTGTGAATGAAACAAAGCACAACTCCTGGTATATTTTTGAGGAAGTAACCACATTCTAACATGGCTTAAATCTCAAAGAGTCAATTTTGCGCAATGTTGGATCTTTGTTGGATCTCCATGGGGATGTTATTGCTTTGTCTGGAATGTTCAATGGCATAGCATCAAACTTCTATCTTGCATTTATTTCAATACAGGTGTTTTTATTGGTAAATAATACTCTTCACAGATATTAGCTGTATCTTAGCCTGGTGGTATCTCCTGCTTGTCTCCATGGAAATAGTTATATTTAATGCCATTCTATGAAACATTCCAGGTAAAGCAATAACATCTCCAGTGAGAAAAGCAGGTAGCAGACCCTCCACCAGAAAAGTTCCACAGTGCACAAATGATTGTCTCTTTCAGCATCATTTCAGGACAAAGACACAAAATTGTTGACTTTGCTTTAGGATAGATGCTCTAAATGTACTTTTCTCGGAACAAGCACCAATTAACACAAAACACAAACTTTGATGTTTTAGTTTTTAATGATTTTTCCCTTCAGAGAGAATTGCTGGTGTTTATATGCTATTGTCTTTGTTTTTCCACTTTAGTGCAGACTTCAGATAAAGTTCCTCACACTATATTAGACGAGTCACTTTCCACAGCTAGTTCAGTTAGTTCAAATAAAGGTTTCTTTCTAATCTTAAAGGAGGTAAGAGCTATCATTTATAACAGAGACCAGATTTAAAAAAAAAAATGTGTTAGAAATAGTTTTGTTTGTGAAAATCCACTCTTACCCAAAGATGCACAGCTGCAGGATAACATATTTAAATTTAAACACACTCAAGCCAGAGGAAATGTTCTTCAGTCCAAAGCCCAGTAAATAAATGCTTAAACAAATGCTTATCTTTTCGAGTTTCCTACTTCACATTTTTTGGTTATTTTTATCACAACGTTTTGACTATGAGCTTCTAAACTGATTTATGTTTCATCTATCATGCTGCTCAGAGGAGTATGTGTATTTGTTTGTGATAAAGTTCCCTATGCACCGGCTTGTCTCCATGGAGATGTTATTACTTTGTCTATAATGTTTCACAGTATGGCATTAAACTTTCATATCTCCATGGAGACAAGCAGGTGACGCCGCCAGGTCAAGTTATAGGTCAAATCTGTAGAGAGTTGAGCCTTCTCACATTAAGAATGCATGTTTTCCAAGGTATTTTACCGAAAAAAAGACATGTAATTGAAAAAATGCATGATACATAAATTTAGTCTTTGACTTAATTTAAAGTCTTTACCTTAAATGTTCCACAGTAACTGCATTGTCATGGAAACAAAGAGGTAGCATATACCCCCTTCAGAAAAATAACATAGTGCACCTTTGAGCTTTCCTTAATCACTGAATAAAAACTGTTTTAGCATAGTTACGGTCTTCTATATGGTCCATTCAAGAAAACCTAATGAACATTTTCTTTGTATCAGTTTCTGGGCAGGTTTTGGAGACAACAGTTGGTGACGATGTAAATTCTCTACTTCTGCTGAATCTCCTCCCTGGGACAGAGTACAGTGTCCAGTTGACCGCCTCCTATTCCACTGGACAAAGTGAACCTCTGCTGGTTAATGCAAAGACATGTAAGTCAAGTTGAATCATTTATGGGGCCTCAGGGGGTGAATGTGCTAGTACAAAAATAATGGGAAAGATCCAAGATTGAATGTTTGTGAAGACAAAAGTTAATTATACAACGGAGATTGGTGAAATGAAATCCTTAAGCTTATTATTCAGATTTAACTTTCAGATTAGTGTGAAGTTGTTTGGCACTGGGGTGTTGCAAAGGAGTGGGTTGAAGTGAGAAGGAGGTAGCACACGTAAATTAACAGCCCGCTCCAAGCCATATGCTCTAATTTCCAGTGAGACATTAGCAAACAGAGCAAAGGATATTAATATGTTCCCCTCAGTGAGAGAACACAATCTAATTTTGCATATAGATTTAGCATCAGCACAAATAAGCGAAACTTTCCACTCCTCTAAAATAAATATGCTAGGCTGGTGGATGAGCTAGTGAAGTTTTTGCAAGATTTATTAAAAAAGAAACACACCAATCTTAGACATGGCTTATTTTGTAACGATCTTCAATCTGTCTGAAACTTTATAAGTGCTTTGTCATCCACTGTTGTTTAAAGTTTACTTTGTCTGAACAAACTCAATAAAGGAGTAAATCTCGCATCAAAGTAAAACCAACGCACTAATTTTAATGGCTCATTAATTTCTCAAACATCTGTACAGCAGTGTGAATCATATTGACTATAAAAAAGATTTGTGAATAAAAAAAGGAATATATCACATTTATATTTCAAATTAGTTTTTATCATCTAAAGAATAAAGTCAAGTTCGTTATTCTTGTCCTTCAAATCTAAAAAGTAGTTAAATGTGTAAATGTGTTATCAAAAAGTGCTTATCCTTTTTGTTATTCTTAAAATTTACATACAGTAAAGCATTTCCATAAACAGACATATCAAGTGGATTGGTCAACACAGAAAAGTTAACTATTAATTCTTCCCCTATGCCAATTTATTTAGCAGATTTTATTATTTACATACACTCATAGAACACATCACAAAGCTGGCAAGTTAAAGTGAATACACTGTTACCACGCATAACTGTTGGTTGCCAATATTTACTGTATTTCTTTTCAAAGAAGGCACTGTTTTGAGTTGAATTTAGCAAGAGCCAAATTGTGACGCTAGGATGCAGCTAAGGGATAGATTTTTAAAGCAGCACAAAGCAGAAACAGTTGTGAACTGGACTCATATTTCTATATCTTCTGTGTGTGTTCTGTGTAATTGTGTGTGGGGCTTAAAAGATAGTCATAATATAAGGCCCGATCAATAGGTCTTCATGGTTTTCAGGCGAGTGATTCCTTCTTACATTTGAATTGTTTAATTGCTATGGCGATGGAGAACTGTTGCCATGCCTTGTAACCCATGGACTGAACAGCATAGAATACAGAGCAGTGTTGTCGAGGGCTTGGGGTTAATGAAGGCAGTGGAGCTCTCTTGGTTATATCATCTGCAGATAAGAATCCTTTTTATTTAATCTGGTCTGAGATTATGTGATCCCTTTGCGTCGAGTTAGCTGTGCTTGGGTGCATGTCAATTAAACTGCAAGGAAACAGTGAAACCAATATATAGCTTTTCTATATCAATAATAGAATATTTGAACAATGCACTTGTGTAACTCTGTGCTGTACATACAAGATGTGTTTGTCTATGCTTGTAAAATGTATGATTCAATTTACAGGGGTATGATAGAACCACTATGAATTATTCAGTATTTAAAATAAGGTTTACCTGCCATATGGTCTGGGACAATGTACACTCAAGCCAAGCAACTTTATTCTATACCATCAGCAGATTCTGTTAACAAGAGCAGAGCAAGAGAGAAAAGAGTGTGTCCTTTGAGATCTGCCATCTCAGTCCATAATATTTAAATTTTTCACGATTGATTTTGGAGTTTACTGCAGTGTGTGTAAAGCTAACATTGGGATATGAATTGTTAATGATAAGATTACTTTAGAAAATGAATAGTCTTTTCTGTATCAAAAGTTAAATATTTTCTGACTTTCTATCTCTCTAGTGTCCCTTGGAGTGTCGGGCTTGTCGACCTATCAGGTGCGCCCAAACAGTATGTGTGTGCAATGGCAGCCGCCCATACACGCCTCTTCATATCGAGTCTCCATACAGTCTACCCTCAGTAAGTACCCACTGTTATACTCTGCTTGTGTTTGATTTAATGTTATTCTTTAAAGTCTTTGAATATCTTTGTGGAGTTGGCTAATTAACAGATGGTCATCAAATACTGTCCTTGACATTTGGAGTCTTCATCCTGTCATCTCGTTTCAAAAGTTTAGTTCACAGTTTTAGTTTGCCTTTGTAATTATCGTTTGCACAATGGATGGTCACATCAGGACAGCTAACCTGAACTTGCTCATATACCATTAAGTATACTGTACAGGCAAACTGAAGTGTAAAGACTTTTTAATAGACTAAACCATCTATTTCAGATTAATTTGTATATGCTTGTCCAATTATTATATCTTGGCTGATAATTTACTTGCTGATTTACTTGCTCAATAAAGTTGGTTGGTTAAGTCTGTAAAAACTTTAAATAGGATAATACAAGTTAGTTTTACAAGATATAGATTTTAAGCATGATACCTGTTTGCTTTTCATAGATGGACAGAGGCAGGAGGTGAGCCTGGGGGGCGGGGCTTCGCGGCAGTGCTTCTATGACCTCACTCCCAGCAGCCAATACCAAATCAGCGTTCTCACTCAGCTGCAGGAGCTGGAGGGGCCTGCGGTCTCCATCACAGATATGACACGTAAGTTACACTAAATATATTATTTATTTATACTACTAATCTGATTGATTGGTTTGACTGTTATGTGAAGCATTGGTCATTAGTTGGTTGAAGTTGTTTTAAATGGTCACATTTTTAGTGCTAGTGCTGATTTACTGTACTTTTCCACCTTCAAGGCACACAGTGGGTCAGTGGATCTGATTGCTCAACCAATGATGTTGAGAGTGGGATTCAAACTGCCAACCTCTGGCTCAGTGGACAGATGCTCTACCAACTGAGCTACTGTCGCCCAAATGTGCTATATAAATAAACTTGAATTGAATTGAAGATGAGACATTATTCACACACATGAACTTATAGTATGGAATAAGAAAAATTAAAGAAAAAAAACAACACACCACTTTTGCAAATCATAACATTACTACTTTACAAGGCTACACCTCTTAACAATAATCAAACTTTGATGTATTTATTTTCTGTCCCAATCTGTGGGAGAGGATAGAGGTTGCAGTTTCAGTTCATTGATTGCTTGATGAGCTACAGTGACCTCTACAGCTCCAGGGGAACCAGGTCTTTGCTGGGTTACAGACAACCAGGGCTACAAATTGAGAGAAATGTCTTTGTTCGTACACATCGACACTCATCTCTTGTTCTATGTAGTTGATGTAGGTAATTGAAAATAATTTAAAGTTACAATAAAAAATAACAAAAATGAATGCATTTTTCAACCCGTTTAACTTTTTCTTCACCTGTTGATGCTTGGGAATTGTACTAGGGAAGTTTTTGTTCATAAGAAAGTTATTGCTGTCTCTCACTGTGCACTTTATCAGATGGGGCAGGGCCTGTGTGGTCAGCAGATGAACCCCAGATGATGCCACTTGTAACTGTCGCTGTGATTGATGACGCTGTGTTGCTTTTGTTCAGTGCCCGCTCCCACCCAAGCTCCAACCGAACCTCCAGTCACCGAGCCCCCACCCACCATCCCACCGGCCAAAGAAGGTGAGAAACTACTACTACTACAACTGACTAAATAATAATGACTGTAAGTACTTTTTAATTTTTGGCTTTGCACCTGATATGTGTATTGATTGATCTACACCCACTTATACAGATTAGGAAATAAAAAAGAGTTAGAGGCATAGATTTTTAAATACCACTGCACAAATGAAAAAAAACAAAACAAATGGCTTTATTGCAGCATCTTTCAAAGACAAAAACAACTCACCAAAATTGTGTACACCCTAAAAAAAACGAAGGGATTTAAAGTGCACTGTGCAACTGTGCTAGTAGGAGTCTGCCGCTTGCTTGTTTGCATGGAGATGTTTTTCCTTTGCCTGGAATGTTCCACAGTAAGTTATCAATCTCCATGGAAACAAACAACAGGTATTGCCACCAGGCCAGGATACAGGTCAGATCTGTGGAGAGGCAAACCCGCTCACAGCAAGTACATGTTTTTCAAGTTGTTCTGAGCAAGATATACAAGTGAAGCAACATCTCCATGGAGGCAAGCATAAAGGTTACATAGTGCACCTTTAAGTAATTGTAAATTAAAACAGTAATTTAAAACAGTAATTGTTTTAGTATATATGGTAAAAAATGTGAAAATAATTCTAAGACTGACTACCGTAATACCAATTTAGTTTCTCATTCCAATTCTTCAAGAGCTCCCACTACAAATCATCTGCTTACCCCTTATCTTCTACATCCTCTTCTCACACCATCTAACTTTATCTCCCCTACCTTATTATACGCCTGGAATGCCTTGAATGAAATCAGAGTCAGAGTTGAGGAGTCTTTTAAATGACCTGACAAGCCCGGGGTGGATTTACAACCCTAACAGAGCCTGGGCAGCTCCCTGAATTGGGATCATTGTCCTCATTTGTTCCTGTCTGGAGCGCTCAGGTAAAGGCTTGACCTGATGACTCCCTGTGTGGCTGTCTGTGAGCTTTTCTGTCTAACTCTGACCTTTTGGAAACTAAGGCATCTCTCTTTTATGACAAGCAACCTTTAGTCAAGACCAAACCACCCGCATGAGAAAAAGACATGCACAATAAACTGCCTCTGAAAATATGACACTACAAATCACAATATAACTGAGTTTGTTATTCCATTTGTTGACAATAGATGGAGAGGAGAGAGAAAACAGACTGCTTTCCAATGAGGTGCCAAACCAAAGGAAGATGTTAAATGTTATTTTCCAGAGTCTGACAGTTGAAAAACGATGGGATTTAATAATGTGTTATATCTGACCTTAGACAACTGTACAGCTGTAGATTTATTTAGAATCAGAATAGAATACAAGCCAAAGGAAACAGTCTCACTCTAGTCTACACCCTAATGTTAATGCTGCTAAAATAGCATTTTCATAATTTCTAAAATTATTCATCTCACACGTACTATGTTATCTTCTGATGTGTTTAACTTTTTTATTATTACTTATGTTTGCCTTTATTAAAATTAATATGCATTTTTGATGTCCCCTTCATTCTGTAGAGCACTTTGAAGTATTGTCCTATATTAACCTTTATGTATTTGTATGCAGTATGTAAGGAGGCAAAGG
>JACM01058665.1:0-20368 GCA_000787095.1 Periophthalmodon schlosseri
TAATTTCTTTCTCCAGTGATTTCTTAAAAAACAAAATAAAATATGTAGAAACGGCCAAATTAGCAGGCCTATTAGCAGGTAAAGGGATAAATTGTTATTATAGCGTTGTCATTGGCCTTTTATATTTTATTACCGTAAATTAATATTATTCTTGTTGGGTTAACAAGGAAAGTTCTGAAATATCCAAATTTTCGTATGATCTACTCAACAAAAGCATTCACATCATTATCGTGCAATGTAAAATTCTCAAAAATATAGCCTATTTAAGTCTGTGTAATCCTTCAGTCGTCCAGGTATGATCCGTAGTAAAAGAAAAATTATTTTTATTTTTTAAAGAGGCCTAATATATAGACTTTACAACCGTAGATTAAATTATTTGTGAGAATATATAGCGTTGTCTAGCGTTTTATAAAATGCAGAAATAAAATGTATTATCGCAGGTTTACCCTACGCCATTGCGAATCTCATATTTCCAACAAAAGATCACGGCCGTGAAAGGGGTTTCTGATTAAGTCCCATTAATCAGAGCGCAGCGGTGCATCATCTAATCTGCTTATCTTATCTTATTATTGTCATGAGTTCTTATCAAAAGAATCCCTAACACGCGCAGAGTAACGGCCCTATTCACTTTTCACGCCTCTCAACTACAAAGACAAATTGGTTTCGATCCATAAGCGCTATGGCTCTTTACGCATCATCGTGGATCACACACGCCCTGACAGCGCACTTCAAAGGCCTTAGATGGTCCACTTTAGCGGGTGTATAAAACCAACCCATTGCCTGTGTCCTTCATCATTTGGTATCTGTCTGCACAAGCGACAACATCTAGAGGAATACTCGAGAAAAACGCAATGGATCTATCTTTGGTTCTCTTTACGCTTTTGGTGGATTTGGTTCTGGTTATGGGCTCACAGCGTTTCTCTGGGCTGCATCCGAACGCGGTTCTCCGTGAGAAGAGCGCAGGATCACGGCATCAGTCTACACGGCTACCGCTCTACATGATGCAGCTGTACCGCACCATGCTCACCGAGGACCGCGTCAGGACCCCCGAGATTAGTTTGGACCGATCCCGGCTGGAGGACAACCCGGGTCTGCATGACTCGGACTCCGTCACCAGCCTTGTAGCAAAAAGTATGTACAATTTTTAAAGTAAATATAGATAGATCATATAGATGATATTTTAAGATTTAGTTAATTGTTACCTTAAATCTAATTATATGTCAATTGAAACTTCTGCTTTTGAGACTATAGAACTTATGTCTAATAATTTATGTTTTTTCTTATTACAGCTTGTCAGCAGCTTGGAAACCACTGGTCCGTCACTTTCGATGTGTCTTCTATGTCTGCAAGTGACAATATCCAACTGGCTGAGCTCCGCATGCGTCTCCCTGCCTTCAGTCAGTCCTCCCAGGCCTCAGTGGCCATCCATCACCACTGCATGGGGCCAAACTGCCCCAAGGAGCCAGTGTTTCTGGGAAGAGTCCAGGCCAAGCCTAGCTCCATGCTGTCCCCATCCTCCTGGAAGGTGTTCAACGTAACTGAGCTGCTCTTGGACTGGCTTCAAGATGGATACTCCTCAGACAGGCCTCAGGAGGAGCGCGCTGGAGATGAGGAGATGGCTCAGCACTCCACTACTGACAGGGTCATGATGGTGGTCTTCACCAGGCAGAACCCTACCAGCCAGAGGGCTCCCACTCTCATCCGCACAGCTGAGCACTCCAAGTATGTCCAGCTGGACAGTAGCTCCAGAAGGAGCGGCCGGAGCAAGAGGCACCAGCAGAACTACCACCACCACGCCCACCACCAGAGGAGAGGAGTAGCAGGGGCTGCTCCTGCTAGCAAGCCCACTGAGGACAACAAGAACCCTCTGTGCAGGAAGGTGGACATGTGGGTGGACTTTGAGAAGCTTGGCTGGAGTGAGTGGATTGTGTATCCTAAACGCTACAATGCTTTCCGCTGTGAAGGTAGCTGTCCCACACCTGTGGATGAGACTTTCACTCCCACCAACCACGCCTACATGCAGGTAAGAAACATTTCACATTGATATCATTATTGTTATTGTGAATAATGTACCTTATTTCTCTTTCATTTGAATCAATGGACTAATTGACTTTCTTTTCTCTCTCCAGAGCCTGCTGAAACTTCACCATCCGGACAAGGTTCCCTGTGTGTCGTGTGTTCCCACTCGCCTGGCCCCTCTCTCTATGCTTTACTTTGAGAATGGGAAGATGGTGATGAGGCATCACGAGAACATGATTGTGGAAGAGTGTGGCTGCCACTGAGAACACCAGAGGAAAAACATTCAAAGGCACTTGACAGAAATGTCCACCCAGTGCAGAGGTGTCTGCTGTAATGCATGGACACTGCTCTTTAAATTATTTTATTGCTACTTTGTGTAAATATAGTTGACTGTGTCATTTACTCAGACACCTGTAAATGAAGTGATGAAAACCAAACTGAAACATTTATTAACGTATTTATGGATAACTGGTTAAGATGTGACATGGCAGAATGACAACTGACTTAAGCACTATAGATGTGTACTTTTAATGCAAATCAAATTGCTGTCAAAATGTAAGCTCTGTAAAATATTAGATATTTGGGTCACATTGACCCTCTTTGTATAATATACTAATGCAGTAAATTATTTTGTATCCTAGTTCTTGAGTATTTATTACATTTGATTGTGGTTGGTTGGTGATTTTCTAACTTCTAGTCCTAGTTCTAGTCTAAAAACTAGTATGCAGTATTCAGGAAAAAAATGATGAAATTGAATGTCATATAAACATTTCTATATTTATTCAAGTAAAATATAGCACATCTTTAGAAAAAAACTCACTCTAGATTTGGATGTTACATCGTGATAACATACAGCAGCAAACAACCAATACCATATTACTCCAATGTAAAAGAAAAGGGAAAACAACAACAGTACAATCCCAACCAGGGTATTGTACTTTGTCTTTTTAAACCATAAATATCAAAAAGTTCAATTGTTATTACAATAATAACAAAGAAGAAAAATTAAGCATCAAAAACAGCTAATAGATTTTAATGGCTTTGGCACCATCTGGTATTACAAAGTTGAATTAATTCATTATTCAACAACAGTAGAAAATACTGTCTATCATCTTTTACTTGAGTATAACTGGGCTTCACATTGCCCTAGTTATTTTTCATAGTAGTAAACATTTAATAGTATCAAACATAAACCATTTCCAAGTGATGGTGATCCTGACAACGGCTTCTCAGATGTCCATTTCAAACTGGGCCTCCTCTCCTGTGAGAACACAGCTTATACAGTCAGAAAGAAAAGGTTCAAATCAAACGCAGAAAAAAAAAAGTTTTACCTGCAGCCTCCTCCTGGATGAGCTCATGATTATTGCGGACAGGGGCTTCAGGTAGTTCGGGCTCAGATTTCATGGGTCTGGTCACTCCGGGGATGTCTGGCAGGTTGGGAGGGGTCCGGGTTAGGGGAGAGGTCCGACACTGCAGCAGGAACTTGCGGTCATAGATGATTCTGGTTCCTAAAAACGGAAAGTAGAAGTGTGAAGTGAAGTGTGTATTCTCGGTTGGCCAGGCAAACATTAACATGTTTTAGATAATACTGCATGTTAAGGTGTACTAGTAACTTTTCACCACCAACCACCTTCTTGTCGCCATGGTAATGTTATTTGATTAAACATATCTCCATGGAGTCAAGCAGGCGACATCACTAGGCCAAGTTACAGGTGAGATCTGTAGTGTGAAGACCCCACTCAAAGTAAGAATACATAATTTTCAAGGTATTTTTGAGCAATAAAAATGCTTGGAATTGATTAATTGATTACAATATAGATCAACTTAATGCCATATTGTGGTAAAGGTACAGGTAAAGCACCTTTAATAAAACACAATAATAAATAAGACAAAAGTAGAGGTCTTTCTCTTTTCTAACAACCAACAGTGGTACAGCCAACTTATTATATTCATAAACACATTGACTAACATTTTATAACTGTTAATTATCGTTTGTGTAGTATCAACAGTTCATACAGAATCACAACATGTTTAGGACTGATAATAACATATTGGTATCATGAAAACCTAAAAACACAACAATTAGGAACTAAAAAGAATAGATGGATATTAATAGGTCTACAATATGCAGCAATTATCTCATTGTTAACTTAAAAGTGCTCAAAGCCATTTCTGTAATGGGCAATTTATAGCTTGTTGATCTCCCCACAGTGCATGCTTGCCCTGTTGACAACAGCTTTTTATGATGAACTGCACTTAAATGGTAAATGTAAAGAGGATATTTTATTTGCACATAGCTTACATAGTACATTAGTTAGCATAGTACTTTGTCAAGTCTTCATATTATATTGTTATCTTATTGTAGTGTTTATTTACACAACAGGGATACTCTTACTTAGTCATCCATTTGTTGTTCTTATGTTTAAGGGGACATACTGTGTGAAATCAACTTTTATGAGTTTTTAACCATTTAACCGTCCTCTCACCATAACCTTACTCAGAGTTGTATTTTGATTTATTCATGCGTATGAGTAATCCTGCTTTATCCCGCATTCAAGAGTTGCATGCTCAGAAAATTTCAGTTTTCACCTACCCCCTATCCTGCCCACTGTTCTGTATTTTGTTGCGATTGTGATTATACACTCATGTTACAGTTTAATAATAAACCTAAAAAAATAGGATAATGTCTTCTTTAAGGGTAACTTGTGGTGGATAATGGTCAGTTGATCTCACTCACTGTATGTGTCTATATATATATATATATATATATATATAGCCACACTTTCTGTATTGCTGCATGTGCCATTTTCCCAGCCTATATCACTCATGCCTACAGGTGCTGACACGTTTATTTTTTCTGCGTTATCCACATGTGACGTATATGTACTTTACCTTTACTAACCTACTAAGTAAACCTTGCAGGTTTTGATCAACGTGTGCAATGTGTGTCAGCTTTCCCAAACTCTCATATTTGATGTTGAAAACTAGGCCTGCCACGATAACAAATTTAGAATTTTGATATGTTGCTACAGAGAGATATTGCGATAAACAATAACATTCAAACTACTTTATGCCACTGACACAAAGCAGGATAATCCCAGTAAACCAATTTAAAAATGTACAGCATCATTAAAAGGCCTGAGCTGCAACAAATAAAAAAGCAGAATGAAGCAATAATTAGCCATAAAAGTTATTTACTCATCCTTCTACAGCTCAAATCTTATCGTATTACAACAGCAATAACAAAAATCTCCCCATAGAAAACGTCCCCACGATAAATATTGAGCCCAAAAATATATTGTTCCAGCTTTCATATACTGATCGATAAGTGGACATAGTAATTATTGTGACAGGCCTATTGAAAATAAAATGTTACATCAGCATTCTACTTATCAAGTATGTGAAGACATACAAGTTTGATCATATCTGATACAGAATATGCCTCACGACACTGAAGTAAAACAGTGATTAAAACTATAAATAGATTATGACCTCAGTCCATGCACAGTGTTAACAAACACATGCAGTCCAACACTTGTTTTTGATGGATTCTGCATTTTGCCTCACTCTGTTGGAGAACAGTCAACATAATCAATAACAATCATAAAGAATTTTAATTGAGCTTCGTGTTGAATTTATGACATAATGACTGGGATATGGTAAATTTGGAGTATTGGAGTAAAGAGAGTTATCAGACTGATAGCAGCCCTATATCACCTTTCCTGATAAGATTACAAATGCTATCCAAGATATTGAGGTTGGAAGAAACTTACAGAAGGTAAACTGCTAAGTTTAATCGAGCATTTTTAAGACCCAGAAATAAATAACAAATAGCACATTAACCATACGAAATACTCCCCACAGACGTTGGCGCATCTGCGTTGTGAATAGTAAGTAGCCTGAACGTTGTGCAATTTCGCTTTTGGGAATAGCCTACACAGCAGTATGCCGAACCAAGTACGACTTTAACCATCTTATTTAGCGGACAATACTCTACAACCCCTATTTAGCTGGAAGCTGACCCTCAATGTTCATGGGTCACTGTCTGAAAAAGATGAGGTGATATGCTTCGGAGTATAAATAAGTTATCCTAGCGTGCTGTAGCCATGCTGTCTTCATTGACACTGTAGCTAGCCAAATACGTGTGGGTGCTATTTCACGATCACATTACCCAGTCATGGCCTTCATAAATGTCACGCAGAACTTGGATCAAACTCAATATTGCACCTGACACAGCTAGAACAGAACATTACCTCCAGGCGTAGTGCTGAACAGGGTCCCTCCCGGAGTGGTGGAGTAGTCCTGGGGCATATGGGCTGCATCGAGGATCGCCACCCGCCTGACAGCTGGGATGTCCCGGCATCTGGTGCTCTGGCTGCCCGCTGACATGTCGAACAACACCGTGCAGAAGGCTAAAAAGCTCCGCGGACGAGAGAAAAGCGTAGTATTGCGTAGCAGCTAGCAGCACAAGAGAAGACCTTGTGCTAACACGTGGTCCCAGCAAACCCAAAACAACAAGCACTTCCTCCAAAACAGCACGTGGAACGGAGCGTTCTGATTGGCTGAGGCCAGGGGCGTCACACTGCGAGTGGTAGTTTTAGTTTTTTTTAATTTTTATTAACAATAATTAAAAAAAAGAATTATTAATACCATTATTATTATTATTTTTACCGCGAGCTTACACTAAATAAAATATGAAACATTTTCTTCTTCCCACTCCATTTCGAGTATCAATGTTTTATTTCATTTCAGGTACATTCTGGACTAAAGCCTATTTTTCTGTATCCTGTTACTACATATCTGCCTCGAAATAAATAAATAAATAAATATCAATTGCATATTTTCATGTAGGCCTGTTGTCTTGTCTAGGCAGAAATTGAGCTATGACTGGCTTTTACGTGACAGTTTATATTTTGTGGATATCCCTTAAGATAATAAAACTGCATCCTGCATCCCATCATAATATTCTTGAATCTGAAAATAACAAATAAAACCAAAGTTTATTCTAATCTATCAGCATGTGAGTTAATTACATTAAAATATATGGCTCTTGTAAGGCCTAAAGTAGCCAAACCCTCCCCCTAAAGCATCACAGTAAAGATACAGGTATGTCACATGTTTGTTTATTCATTTCTGTAAATGTTTTGAGCTGGTGTACAGGGTAGAGATGATCTATACATATCTTCATGTCAGAATGGTTCTGATTGAAAGGCTTGTACATATTCACTGTTGTTCCTCTTCTCTCCAGGACCATACAAAAGGAAAGAAAACAAGTGGTCTTAGCTACAAAGCCTCTACATGCCCCATGATGAGGGCGTATGCTTAGACTACATAATGCTTAAAGAACACCAGAACAACTATATGAGGGTGCATAGCATTCTAATTAAATATATATTTTTATCATATATTTATACATACATTTTCATAAAAACATATTTTTTGTGCATGTGCGCAGTTGCATTCCTTAGGATAGACTAATATGATATTGCGTTTACATTGTCATGTATCTGTTCTAAAGGAGTATAGGTGAACTTTAGTCTTTTCACAATTCAAAATGGTACAATACTCAGTAGGTTAGTCATCCTCTCATTGCAAGTCCAGGAATCTTTGAATTGTCCACCCAGTCCACCATAGACATGCACATACACAGCTCACCACCCAATCACACAATATACTCGTTGAGTTTTACATACTCCAGAGGTTTATGGTTCAAATTGTTAGTACTTTTGAATATCCAGATTAAAAGATGCCTTAACTCATAAATGTGCTCTATTGTAATTGTAATCAGTATTTCAGATAATTGTAAAAAGCTAGTTGATTTGCTTTGATTGCAGAGGTCATGACATATCATTATATTATACTTTTACTATTGCATATATATTTTTAATAACACAAACAAAAATGTTAACAATTGGGGTAATTTAAAGACATATATACATAGTTTTATTTTATTTTATTTTTTTAAGTTTTGGTTGTTGAAGCAATAGTTAACACTGTGTGCAGAGGCACAGGAGAAGTAATAATAAATTGTCCAGTTAAACTTTACTTGAATGTAATGTGACAAATCTAGGGACAGTTTTCATTATGTGTCTTAAATAACCTAGATAAAAAATGACTTTTGGTTTTATTCAAATTTTCAATAATGTAAATAATATATTGCTAATACATTTTACTCACATGTAAAACCATTTGACTCAACACTGGACTTGAATACCAATTGATGAAGTATACCTTTAAATTCAGTTATTCATCATACAAATATTTACTGGAAACCAAAGTTCAAATGTGCATTTCTAAGGGACTAAGATTCAGCTCTTGCCATCTCTTTCTATGCAAAGGCTGCTGAGTAAAACCTACAGTTTTAACAACAATCCTCCACCACACCTCAAACCTTATGGAATCCTGTCTCTGAGGAGAGGAGTTGGGAGACTGTGAGGAAATCAAAGCAAAACTTGACTGTGCACAACTTAAAAGACCTGAGTGGATAACAGTGGAAAACGTGTGATATGTAGCGAATGTGCTATAGTCCATGTACATGTCCCTGTTGTATGCTGTCATTCAGTGCGTCAGTCATTCAGGCTACAATAGCATTTACAGTACTTCTGGGTAAGCATGATAGTTAGATACTGTGTGCTACCATGATAGGACCCAGGGGTGCTGCCACTGGGGAAGAAATGGGCATCTGCATAAGGAGGGGAACACACTTAACAACATGGAGGACTGAGTATGTCAAACTATAGGCAAATTCTTAAACAAAAGCTAAATAACACAAATATAATCTTTTGTTTCCCTCTTTAAGCAGCAGCAATTAAAGAGCATTTCCTGCTTGCTCATTTGCTACGTTTTGTGCTGAAAAACAAACAATATTTCACAGTCTCAAACCCTATGTAATATCGTACCCTCATAAATATCCAATTCTTATAAATTCATTCCAAACTATCAATAACAAACTCTGTTCCTTTAGTCAGTGTTATTGCTGTGACAAACTGTCTAAACATAAATATATATCTAATCTCAGGAGACTAGTTCATCTTGTGTCCACTGTTGGCCCAAATTTCACTTTGAATCAAGTGTTTTCAGTCCAATGTAGAAAATAAACCCACATTTAACTGTTTGGTTCAAAGAAGTATGAAATATATATATAACATGACAACAGTGACTGAAGTCTATGTGGAGTGCCTAATTTGAACTGGCAGTATGGAATAGCTTCAGAGTGTCACCAAACCATCTTGACTAAACTGTTCCTAACTATGTTTACTTTATTCTCCTGATGTTTCTGTATATGTGCTCTTCTTCGTTAATATTCACAGTTCATTAAGTATTGGTTCAATAAAAATGACACAATCACAGTGCTGTCTGTCCCCACAGCAGAATGCTCACTATTAGGTGCCATACAAAAGCATCGGCTACAGTTTTTCTATAGCATCACAATCTACCATCAATCCAGGTCTTTTGTTTTCACACCACAGCACTCAGTGTCAATGAACAAATCAAAATGTGACAAACTACAGAGAGACATGAGATAAGGACAAACCCAAGAAGTGACTGCATGTGGTCTATTAAAGAAGGATGGCATGTGCTAAATTAGAAAAGAGGAAGGCAGCACAGATGGCCCCTTCCACAAAGGGGAACAGGTACAGAGCTGCTGCACCAGGTAATCACCCAAAACATTCTTTTGTCTGAAAAGCTTGAAGTGAAGAGATTCAGTTCCCTATTTGTCAAACAATCCTTTAAACCCAGGTGAATTAGATTTGAGGAAACCAATACAAGTAGCGAGCTCCATTCACAAAGGAAAAGACATTAGCGCACACAGACGTGATACTCACAAGCAAGGAAGCACAGTGGCTTTCTCATTCTGGCACTGAGCATGCCATGACATCACATGGACGACGAGCCAATCATGGGGCAGGGCTCAGCACCAAGCCAGAAGCAGTTTACACATGCGGTAGAGAAAAGTACACACGTACGCACACACACAGACGTAGCATAGAGTGCATATATCACATTGAGAAGAACTGGGAGAGGGTCCAGTCAGAGAAGCACTGGTGGGCTCAGCAGAGGCGCAGCTGTATACCATCCAGAGTTTTGGGACAGACATTTTTGGCTGTAGTTATTGGACTTGTACTTGCAGATACAAACCATTCCAACTAGGGCAATGTTCCCAAAAGGTTCGTGGTCCAAGTGGACCATCCTGGCTCATCCGTTCAGTGAGATAATGAGAGTTCCAAAGGTCAAAGGGCATGCACCAGCAGTAATCATGCGGTTATAGTTCACAGGAAGCACTTTTTGTTGCGTTTTTCTTGCAGTTGGTTTACTTTTTTTTATATAAAAAAGAATCATGCCTTAGATTATTTGATTTGCTTTTTTCTTTACAAATGTTATAAAACTACAAGTTGATCATTTTGTCAGTCGACAGTATCTTCTTGTTCTCCGGGTCACATATTGAGGATATTTATGTTTATGTCCGTGTCTGTTAGTTAAACGTCCGTGCTCATTTTCCTCGCCGCTCCGGTTGCCGTTTGGTGGAGGATGGTTTGGCAGTAGCTTTTCTTTCCTGCAAAACATAAAATAATTTGTAAGGGACTTTATCGTCCGCCAAAAGTACACATTAAGTGATGTTCAAGAACAGAACCAAAATACTAAGAGCTATTTCTATAATCTTGTATTAAGTTCATTAGAAAATGCTGACTTCCTGTGTCAACCACTTGTAGGAGTTAAAAACCTGTGGTCACCTTTCTTGCCTGCACAGGAGCATGTTCCTCAACACGTGTTTCAGTAGCACATTCTTCTTTTTCTTCCCTCTGTAAACAGTATTAAAATATTACATTTATATTTAAATGTAGAGAGATATTTTAAAAAAGCAAATAAATATTTGTAAAGCAGATGTGAAAACATGTATAACTATATCAGACATTTTCAATGGTATCTCCATGTGTGCAGTGTGCAACACATCTGACTGCTCTTCATCAAAACAAGTGTTTTGATGATTCCTGTGCAGCTGAGTGGCAAACTAGAGATGGTCTTAAGCAGAACTAAACTGTGTGATCTCCATGCCATCAGTTACTCAAAGATAAATGATGGACTGGAGGTTTGGGCTTGCAGCGAGCAGTCGCCATAGAAACCTGACCTGGCCCTGTCTGAGCTCTTTCTCCCACAGTGGTGGCCCCCTGTCAAAGGGCTGTGTGCCCTGTAGGAAGCGGCCCCGCAGCACCTGAGAATACCCCGAGTCACACACCGAGATCAGCAGCGCCTCCTGGGCTTCACGCAGACTGCTGTCCCGGCCTGTGGACACTGAGCCCACCCAGCCCGAAAGCGAATCCTTCTCTGGCAGATAAGGCTGGAACGCACCCCCTCCTCCCACCCTAAAAAACACACAAAGAAAAAAACACAGTATCTGCTTCAGTAGGGGTTCCAGAGCAAACCTGTATTAAGACACAAGTTCACAATAGTAAACAGGAGGTACCGGTTGTCTCCGTTGTGCTCTGAAGCTCCACTCAGTCCTGTGATGTCCTGCTGGCCTGAAATGACACAAATCCCAGCACCTGAACCCAGCCCTCCAGACTCCCCTCTCCTTCCCTCTGACCTCTGACCTCCGAGCTGGCCGTTCAAGTTGACCTTGGGCACTGCCCCGCTGGCTCGGATTCTGTCTCTGTCTGCCAGAGCTGTGGGTGGCTCTGGCAGGGTCTCTTCCTCCTCTACCTCAACATCCTCCTCTTCCTCCTCCTCCTCCAGCTCCATGATAGAACCACTGGCCCCACTGGCTCCGCTGCTAGGGCGCCCTAAGCTGCAGGGGAGAGAAAGCGTGGCTCCCTCTGAGTCGTCTGCACGACTGCTGCCGTCCAGAGAGGAGTCCTCCACAGTGACCAGAGAGGGGCTGACCCCCGCGGGCCACACCTGCACGTCCGACATCTCCAAGAGCGTGTCTTCCTCTGTGGTGGCTATAGGCGCACACTCCAGACTGGACACCTCCTGCCAGTATGGCTCTACATTGAGTGGTGAGGGCAGGCTGTACTGCATGGATGCGGGGGAAAGCAGCTCCTCTTGCACCAAGCCATATCCTGCATGGAAAAGAGGAGCGAGACCACACGCTAACAACACGCACAGCCAGGCTTAGGGCTCAGCTATGTCCCAATGTGTCACATGGAAGTCGCACATGTGACTGAATGAAGAACACTTGTTTTATCCAGCTACGCCCTTGTGCCAGCAGTTAGCAATTAAGCTAACATCTCACAATGCAAAAAGTCCACAATTACATTGGGTTCATTAGTACAGACAAGCCCTTGAGATCATATGCCAATTTGTTTTAATTAAAATAGTGTAACTTTAAAACAGGTATGCTTTTTTCCATTGGGACACAGCAGTAACAGTGACAAAAACGTGTTCAATTCAGTGGCAAATACAGTTTGTTAGGTGAGGGCCAAGGCCCTTGCCTAACTTCATGTGATCAGTTTTTGTGTTTTTTAAGAAGGGAAAGTGGTGAGTGCTTGTGGGGTTGGCACGATATTGTTCCAGTGTATTTATACTGACATTTATTATGTTAATACCATCCTCATATCACTTAGTAATGTTCTGCGTACCTTGTACTGCCACACAGTCAGTGTGTACAGAAGCAAATATCGTTCCAACCCATAAAGCACTTATTATGTTGTGGAAGTAGCATCTTGCTTGTTGTGGAAATTGCAAGGTGCAGTTGATCTTGCAACTTAGGATATCAGAAGATAAAAAAAATAAAATAATAATAAAAAATAATAATAATAGTAATAAAAATGATAAAAAAAACAAAAACAAAAAACATGCCCATCTGTTCCACGCCCAAACTGATTTACAAAAGTATAGGCCTACAGACGGAAAAATACTAATTTGAATTTACATAAATAAATCTAATGACTCAAAGTTTTTAAGGGGTTTCCCCAAACCTTCAATTTGAACAAACAAAACTATGTTTTCTGAGGAATGAACAAACATTTAATGTACTTTTATCATGGACACACACACAGACAAATACACACAATGACTAATGCTAGACAAAATACTGTTACTCACAACACCTGCTTTAATGGCATTGGTAACATGCTTTGCCTCATATCTAAAACTAATATCTAATATCTTTTTTTCCTGTAGAAAAATATATTCTCTGAATAAAATGATAAAGTTATGTGCTAACGCTACGTAAATATAGTCCTAGACTTAAAGGTACAGTATGTAACTTCCTGGAGGTGGCCCATCACCTGCATGATTCCATGGAAATAGAAAGTTAAAACCATACTTCAGATCATTCTCCATGTAGATAGATTTGTTTTATACTATACTGTGGAAGAATCTAGCCAAAATAATAATATTTCCACGGAAACAAGCAGGAGGAGGCCCTCCTCCAGGCCAGGTCAGGTTTGTGGAGATGCAAGCCCGGTCACAGTAAGGACAGTAAGCCCGGTCATGCTTTTATTTCAATCTATTTTTTGGTTAAAAAGTTACATACTGTGGCTTTAAGTAAGTCATTGAAATGGCAACATTATCCAGTTCAGATGTAATAAATGACAAGAACAAAAGTATAATGTGTAGTGGTTATCTAATCTGTGGTAATGTTTGTGTTCCTGTTTTTACAATCCATTACTCAGTAATTATATTCAATCTAATACCCATAAAATGACTTAAAAGTCTATATTCTTGAATGAAATGGCCTAGCGTTGGTGCATGAAGTCAAAGTGTGCTTCTGGGATGGTAAAGGGCCACATGTGCTGAGGAGGATTCAGAATGAGATGGAGGGGAGGGTTGAATGAGTTGATTCTGGGTATGGCTTTCCTTCACTCCTGTTATCTTATACAAACACATGTGTTAAAGGTACATCAAATGGTGAAGCACAATGCCCACAAAGACTGCTATGGCACATGGAAACACAGCACACTGACAACAGCACACACACAGAACTGACACAGACTGAATATTAGTCACTCCATAAAACCACTGAACAACAGTGACACAATTTAGTCACATGTGACTCTGGAAGAACATCAACACACTGAGCAACACACACAGCACTCCTGTAGACTGCAGCAGATAATGTTTAGACAATGTTACAAGACTGTGGTCAAACCAGGGCAAAATATCACATCATTATCCCCAAAAAGACTAGATTTAATTTTTGCTCTATTGCCAAGTCTGTAAACAGAAACAGAGCCCAATATATTGATATTATGAATAATTACGTAAATTATGATGCTTTTTGCCAGAGGTTGACAACATGTCTCATCATTGATCCTTAAATATTACGTGCTTTAAGGCTCACCCTGAAAGCCTGGTCAACCATAACACCTTTCCCTGTGCATTCTTTACAGAAAGAAAAATCAGTCTGGTACTGCCTTTTTAATTTACAGGAGAAATCAACAAACAGATAAGTGCAATGTGCTCTTTTTGCTATGGTCATGTCAGCTAGCAAACTTCAGTAGAAAAAACTGGATCTGATGGGGCCTGCATTTTGGGGGTTTTGACAGAACAAATTTAGACGCTGATATGCTGCATTGGAAAACCCCTGCCCTGCATTGTGAGTCCAGCAAGAGTTCACTGAAAGAAGTAAGGCCTTAATAAAGCAGCACCAGACTTAACTTCTCTGTTTGAAATACGAGAAAAAGAGGTTTTGGTCGAACAGGCTATTGCCCTGTTTCACTTCAGTAATAAAACACAGGTTTTACTTTACATAACAAGAAAAGGAACATTTGTGTCTAAATATAGCACTGTAAGAACACTCGTGTATCCATTTATTATATTTAACCATTTACACAGTGAAGTAAACTCAAACATGCCATGCACATAATCGAAAAAAAAAAATCAATTGTAATTGGCACATTTCCTCTTCTATAACTAATCACACAAGTAGTGTGAATCTAAAACACAAAATGGTGTTGTATCCATAGCAAATGTTATACAAAAATGTATCTAAAAAATCTTTTTATCTGCACATCTCTGCATTCTGCATATCAAGTGTTTAGAACAGTTCAGCACACACACACAGAGCAGGCACAAGTACAAAAGAGTTGTAGCCAAGCATGCAGCATGCTCATGCACAGGTGTACTTCTACACATAGAGTTGGACTAAGAGGAGGAGAGGACCGAGGAGCCCAGGAAAATAAGATGACGAGAGAAGGAGGCCCAGAGGTCAACATGAGGTCATATGAGGTCAGAGGTCGGACAGGAAGAGCTGTGAGGAAGAAGAGCAGGAGAGGGTAGGAGGAAGAGGAGCGGGTGGCTGTGTAGCAGATATGACATGTCACAGATTTAGGTAGACTGAGATTCTCCAGAGAAAAAGACAAGTCTTCAGATAGAAGAAAACAAACACTAGCCTTTGTCTTTTTCTCTGGCAACAGAGAGAGAGAAAAGAGACAGAGCAAAAGAGACAAAGAATGAAGGCCCAGAGCATACTATCAACTTTGAACTAGTGCCATTTGGAAAAGCTTTTCCATCCCAGACAAACACACAACCAACTGCATCTAGAATGTTTTCACAAATACTTACAATTGTCAATATTGTAATATTATAATTATTATAATCTTATGGAATATCTAATTCATATTTTAAGTAAAACAAACATCTTTGTTTATTGAAGAAGAAGGAATTGGTCGCTACGCTTTTGGGAAAGTTTTAATTTTTGCTGCTGCTCTCCAACAGATGTTTTATATTGTAATCTTTACTTTGATTGGCGGTTTTCTGTGTGTCTTTGTCTTAGTGCAGTTTACTTATTAACACTTATCAAGAAAAATCATTCATGATAGAAACCAAAGTAGAGATCATTTTATTTTATATAAATGACTGGAGAGTGAGTTTCCCACTTGCTGTGCAGTCATACTATTAGTAAACAAAGCTCAGCATTGAGATATTTAAGGTCGTTTTCACACCACCACTAGTTAGGTTGACATAAAAGAGATTGCGCTCAGAGAGCGGTGAGCTTGGGCCAGTGTGAACCCAACAGTCGCATTCTAGACCGCAGTAAACAGCCGGTCCGCGAGCGCTTGAAACAGGAGGTCTCGGAGCGGCTCCACTCGCACTCTGGAGCGGGGCGAGTGCGGTGTGAACGCGGCCAACCTCAGGCCGACCTACGCAGTCCGCTGTGACAGTAAAAGTGCTTGGAATTGGGCAAAAAAGCACCCAGATCATGTATATTTATATGAATGAGCGGTGCAGAGCTGCTGTTTGACACGTTTGTCTGACGACGCAATTTGGAACTACTTACTATCTACTATCAGCAACACGTTTCCTCCTGCCTCTGTCTACGCAGGTGAGAGTGGGTCTGTCGGTGTGTCTTCCAAAAGCAAAAGCCACAGGTGAAAGAAAAGACCACCATGTAGTCACAGAAATAAGTTTGGCGATCAGCTGATGGACACTCATGTGGCTCGTGGTGTGTGTTTGGGGTGAATGATGTGCGGTGTATGTGAACAAGACCGACTCAAAAGTAAAGTAAACAGAACTAAATCTAGTGTGCATTGGGGTTGGTCCACAGAGCGAACTAACGTGTGAAAACGACCTAAAGCACAAGAGGTTTTCCTCATAACTCATGTAGGGGCAGAAGAGTATAAACCATCATGTTAGGGCTTAGGCATGAAGAGTGGAAACTTCAACATAAAATGAATGTGTTTAAAACGTGAGTCTCAGAGCATGCTGAGAAAGAAGTTAGGCCAAGTTAAACCTTTTCTCAGCTTTCAGTATCAGAACTTTGGGTTCATCATTGTCATTCTGTACAAGAGCAGCAAATCACCATGCAGCCAGGAGGCCCTTCCACTTACCCCTTCTGAAAAACGGGGGCCTAATAACTCTGGGCTTGTGCACAAGGCGTGATGGCCTAGTGTCCGTGATCTCTTGTGGGGCAACAGAGACAAGGCAGAAGGCTGTTACCCACACTAGCATTTATATAATATCTTGAAATCTGTGTATGAATATGTGAAATTAAAAATAATAATTGGAATTTGTTTCACTATAATCACTATAATTTACTGTTTTCATTCAAACTAAACCATATTAAAATCACTGCATCCTAAAGACTAATAAACCACACTAATTGCTAATTTTATTTGTATGTTATCTCATTGCATACCATTGAGGACACTGGGTGACAGGAGAGTAGAATCTCGGTCTCCAAGGCGACAGGCCCCCTCCTCTGAAGAAGCAGGGGCTATGGATGGTGGCTGCCCTTCTATGGAGCTCACAATATCTGCACGGTCAATGTTCCTCAACGCTGTGTACAAACTCTCCACTGAAAAAATAGATATGGAAGATATTATGAAAACGGAGCAAAATCAAAATAGCCATATTCCACTTTTTTGTTGTGTATAAAGTTTAAAGTGCATATGACAGGTTTTCACATTTTTCTAATTATGACTTAGTTTGATGGGATTGTACCTGTGGTAAATATTTATCATAGTTTTCCACCAGTCAAGTGACAACTTGTGGAAAAAAAGTTACAGGACCAAAATACCAATACCAAAATACAGGAAGAAGCAGTGAATTCTAAACAGAATCCCTCTACCAATGTCATCAACATCAAAATGTAGAGACCTTTTGTGAGCAAGGAAAGCATTTTTCAGCTTAAACCTTCATTTAACAGAATAAAGGTGTTGTTATTCATTGTTATTAGTCTAATCATAACTATTGTACAATTTTTACATTATGGTAGCTAGGTAATAGCTATGGAATGTTATATCTGCTGCCTGTGAAAGTAAAATTATTAACTTCACTTCTAAAAATTTTTTAAAAAAATAGGCAAGATTTTTTGTAAAATCTTAAATATGTTAACTATATTTTAGTGAAATAACTAATTTTTTAGTGAAATGACTAATTTTTCTTTGCACTTCAAACAGAGTGAGCACTGTGAACACTGGACTCACTTTTAGCCCTCTTTCCTTCTCTGCTGGCCCACAAATTCAGAAGGGCAGAGCTCTGGTCAAGCAGAGAGTTGGGATTTTCCACACGGATTCGGTTGATATCATCCACTCCAAACTGCAGCTCGCGTGCCAATTCTTAGCGATAAGGTAGAGAAATGAGAAAATGACCAAAAACATCTTCTGTCCATGGAAGCATGACTTACCTGCCCAGCTCAAGCCGAGCTGTTCAGATATGAGGTTGATTTTAAGCTCTGTTCTCTCCATGGCATTTACAGCAGCTAAAATGAGACACAAAAAAGTTACAAAAGCAAGAAAATCAAGAACATATTCAGGCTTTAATGTTTAAACTAGGGTTGTCAAAAGTACTGAAAATCGCAATATCTAATACTAATCAATACTAAAACTAGTATTGAAACTAGATGCTCATTTGAGCAGGTATTGATACTAAAAAAGTCACATTCACAGGACAGAAATTAACCTCTCCTGAATAGCTTCAGAATGATCTTGAGCTGTATCAGAACTATTATAAGACCGCATAGACGAGTATACGCGCATGGACCACTATGGAACATGGACGACTGAGGGCTTACCAGTACTTGGTAATATAGAAGAAAGTATTACAATTTAATGTTGAAAATGACATTCTTTTGTCCAAATAAAAAGTGTTTTTATTATCATCATGGTATCGGAACAAATAAAAATGTTTTTATTATCATCATGGTATCGGAATTAGTATTTAGTATCGAGTCTATTTTTTAGTATCAAAATTGAGTTGGAAATGTTAGTATTTTAGTGACAACGTTAGTTTAAACCTTTTCATTCCAGATACAATTTTAACTGATTATTTCAATATTTATTTCAATCTTCATTCTATTTGAATAAGTTATCTGTATTGCATGCTGTGTATACTACCACTTACCTTATAATATGCATTGGCCTGTTGGATGGGCACCCATGACATTGATTTTGACCACATATTTTTCAGGATTAGAAAACTTTCTGGGCATAGGGGTTAGAATTAGGGGCTCATTCCAGTGCTAGTCCCATCTAAATCACATTCAGTAATCATTACAAAGGGACTCGAGTGCAATATAGCAGTGCTGTGCCCTATAGACAGAAAAGGCCTTCCCTCAACATGGCTGACAACATTATGCAGTATTTGTGCAGGCCAGCTCCTCTGTCTAGCTCCACTGTGAGCTCCTGCCCATTCCCAGAGCAAAGCAACAGTGAGATTGGTAACTGCTGCCATGCCATTGGAAGTCACAGTGGAGACAGCAGCACCATGCAAAACCTCATTCACCAAGTTTACAAGCTATGAGGACTACTCTAGAGCAAAGAATCCAAGCTGCCGAGAGCCACGGAGCATTTAAGGGCATGATGGGCAGCGAAATCTTTGGCGCACATTCACTATTTTATCTGCACTGCAAAGAGGACTCTGGCGTATTTTAGAGCAGTGCATTGCATCCAGGACTCAAGTTTCTGTGCCATGCGTTGACCCAAGTCAGATAAGAGGGAGTATAGAGGGCAGATTGGGAAGCAGAGTTGTGGGTAAAGGGACAATGCAACATTCAAAGCCCAGCTCCACAGAGTGTATGTGAGGAGAAGGCTGGAGGTCAAGCCGAGTTAGACTCACCCACACCAGGCTCATTCAGGGCACTGTAGCGCTCCCGCAGAGCCAGAGGAGTGAGAGTCCGCCGCCGCTCCTCACTGCCAGCCACCTGCAAAGAAATAACACACGCTTTTTTCATTAGTTACTTAAATGATAATATCTTCAAATCTACACTTGCTTTAGAATGTGTGCCAGGTGTATGCTAACTGTGTAATTTCCTACCTTGACACAAGGTGGCATGGTTATGTTCAGATTACACAGTACATGCTGTGCATCTTCATACTTAGTGCACTTCCGCAGGAAGGACAAAAACCCTGTGGCATCCTTGTTACTGTCTCTGACCTAATAATAATAATAAAATAAAAGACAAAAATATGTGGACAACAGAAAAGTTTAAAGCAAAATGAAGTTATTAAAGAAGCAATGGGAAAAATTTGAATTAATTAAAACAAAATACAAAAAAAAGTAGATGAAAGAAAGGATAAGGGAAAGAAAGGAGATGAAAAGAGGTCGAGTATTAGATAAAGTCTTAAATCTTTGGCTGGTGGAACAGTTACATGGACAAGGAGCAGGGGGAAAGCAGTCCACAGGCAGGCGAGTGGGAAAGATTTACCTGCACTTTACCTGGACGTCTGTCAGACCAGACATTACAGAGTGACCGTGAGAGAGAGAAAGAGAGACAGTGAGACACACAAACGGACAGCACGGCCGCAAGAACAGGAGGCAAGCCCACACAGTGAGGGAGTCACAGGCATGCAACATGTACCCCACAGTGACACTTAGACTACCATAGGTGAGGCTACACACACTGTACAACCACATGGCAAGCACTTTGAACTTAAAAGCACATCATTAACAGAATATATAATATATA
>KN477349.1:0-14820 GCA_000787095.1 Periophthalmodon schlosseri
ATAATGAGGTGAGTGGAGGGGCACAAACAGCTCGTAGCCTGATGGATCGGTCCAGACAAAGACAGTCCCGCTCAGCTCCAGGGGTCAAACCGTCCCATCTGAATTTGAAAGAGGAGCAGAGCAGCGCTAATTCAAACTCGGGCTTCCATCACAGCGGAGCGGGCCGGCAGACACTTGAGGAACGGATGTGCTTTGTCATCACAAACCGCTCGCCTTGAAAACCAGCACGCTGCATACAGAGGTTTTGTTGTGGGAGAACAGCGAGAGTGAATGAGAGAGTGGGTAAACCGGAGAGAGGGAATGCACTGTAAATAGATGCAAAATGGAGACTACAGGACAGTAAAAGTCTATTTGGAAGTGTGGGTTGATGAGTGGATCCGGTGTAACCAAGAAGTGGTTTTAAGTCAACAAACCTTAGTTACATTTATCATTAATGATCATAATACAATACATGTTCTAATTAGATTTTTTAAATAAATGTGGAACTTTTCTGGTGGAGGGTGTGTCCACTGCTTTGAGAACCTAGAAGGTGGAAAAGTACTGTGTTATTGCTTTGTGTATAACGCTCTACAGTATGGCGTTAAAGTAATCGCTCTCCGTGGAGAAAAACAGGTGATGTCACCAGGCCAAATTACATGCCAGATCTGTGGAGAGGAGAGCCTTCTCACTGTAAGAATGCGTGTTTTTCATGGTGTTATTTTAGCAATAAAACACCTATAATTTAAGAGATGCAAGAAAGCAAAGCATAATGCCAAACTGTGGAACATTACAAGCAAAGCACTAACATCCCTGTGGAGAGAAGCAGGTGGCAGAAAAGGTACATAATACAGCTTTAAACACTGCCAAATTGTGCTTAAAACAGTATTCAAATCAATTTTATTTTATTTTTATAGCACATTTAAATACAACTTCAGCTGTTCAAAGTGCTTCACATAAAAACTATAGAAACAGATTGTTTTTACTGAAAAGCACTCATTACTTTTAACAGTTAACATTATAATAGTGTGTAAAAAGTATAACATTTGAGATATTTTGTTGTTTCATAAAGTCAGAAAAGAATATTGATGCTTTTGCTTTTCAACAATTATATTTTGCCGAATGATGGCTGTTCCCTGCTCTGTGCTGAGCTGTCTTGACATCTTAAAAGACGTTCTTCTGAAGGCGTATCCAAACTGTTGAGCTACTAAAAGACAAAGGGAGTTTGAGAGGAAGATGATACATTCAAACAATAACACAAGCCTCCAGTGTATAAATGTACTGAGAGACACTGAAGTCATAAGTGTCTACATGAAATAAAACCAGTTTGGAGTTTGACATGCGTCTCTCACAAGCCTTTCCACGTAAACATCTCCTATTGCTTTGCTCATTTTAACTTCATTTATAAACTATTTCCCAAAGCGGACTTCAAAGTGTTCATGAATAAGTTGTCGTCTTGTTCTGCTCCCCTGTTTCTCCGGCATATCCATCATTTTACCCAGAAGTGACAGGCTAAATCTGAAAATCCAATCTCCAAAAAACACCACTTCCCCCTGAGACGTCAGCTCCTGCACTCCGGTCGCATTGCTTTTCCATTATCCCCACATGTTATTCCCTCTCATCTGTAAACCATTTGGAATCACGGCTAAGAAATTGCCAATTTAACCAATTCATAAAGTCCAGACTTGACTCCAACCTGTTCCTTCGACTCCCCCTTCTCCAGTCTCAATCATTTTAAGTCCCTTGGCTTATAGTAGCGGCTCTTAACAAGTTTGTCCAAATCAGATCAGTCATATTCGGCACTGCTCCTGTCAGAAGCGTTTTGTGATGATGTTATCAAACTCAAATACACCTGCTGTAGCTAAAACACAGGCACATGGGAACAGTGGTTTCCGAGAAGGTGATGCGCTGAATTAAAACTGCGATAAATCACTGTTACTGTGTCTTTATGGGAATAAAGCAACACTGTGTAACTTTCTAGAGGTCGTCACATGCATGAGGGAAATAGAAAGTTGAAACCGTACCATACAGAACATTCTCCATGACGATAGATTCATATTATGCCGTACTTTATATTAGAAGATAGCCAAAGGAACAACATCGCCATGGAAATGAGCAGGAGGTTTGTGGGTCAGGTTTGTGGAGATGCAAGCTTGCTCATAGTAAGGAGACAGTTTTCAGTGCAACAAAAACACCCAAAATGAAAACAAAACAAAAAAAAGCTTATATTTTAGTCTATTTTTTGACTAAAACGTTACACAGTGGGGCTTTAAAGCAACACTACTTCTATTTCTTGTATAAAATTATGGTTGCAATAGTGTTCTGTGTTTTAAGTGTAGATAAAACTAGAGTAGACATCTCAGCCTTGTCAGCAGCCAATATTTAAACCATTGGGGAGTTCATATTGTTGTGCCAGACTGCAAGCTTAAAGTACTTACTGCTAGAACTTTGACTTTTAAAGTATATGCCAAATGTACGGTACTTGACTCAAAAATAAGTCAGCGCTCCCCTTTGAGTTGAAAAATAGTATTTGAAACCATCTAGTTACTGCAGTTTCTTATCAAGATGTTGGAGAAACCAGGAATTTCAGATTATCAACAAAAGGTAAAACAGTCATAAATCACACTTGTTGGATTCGAATGTGTAGCCAGTGGCGTGTGTTGGCAGTAATGCAACTCACCTGTTGAGTTTTTCTGGTGGTTCCCAATGGTTTCTTATCACGATAAAATACCCCACAGTTTTTTGGCACAGATCGTGATGTTTTTACGGTAGGCTGTACGTGATGAAATGTGAAATAATGACTTAAGGGTGCACAGCAAATGGTTTGGGGTAAGTATTTCACCAGGTGTAAAGCACAAAAGAAGTTTATTCTCAGGTTAGAAAATATCTAAAGGTCCCCATAACGTCTTCCACCATGAAAAAATAAAATCCAAAAGTTCAAACAATAAATAAAACCAAATTCAAGTGCAGATTCGTTTGTGTTTATTTTATTTGTGAAGTTTTTTCATATTTAGGATTTGTGTAGCAAAAGGAAATGCAGTATTTAAGTATTTATCAGTGTCCTGGACCCCTGTTTGAGAATGGTGAGCTTAGACTGTTGCCAATGACCAGTGTTGAAAGGTAATGAAGTACAAGTAGTAAAGTACTGTACTTAAGTAGATTTTTAGCTTTCTGAACTGTACTACATTTCAGAGCAGGTATCTGTGCTTTCTACTCCACTACATTTTTTAACTGGACTGAAAAGTAAAAAAGTACTTTTTATATGATTTGAGGGGTTATTTTGACCATGTTCGTGGTAACATCCTGACTAAAGTTTTCAAGTTCAAGCTTCAGCTTTGAGCAAACAAAAATAAATACACAAAATTCATAAGAAAAATAAAGAAATTGATTCGTATTGGTATTGTTGACCAAAATATACATTGTTTTTTAATCAGTATCACTACATTTAACACTTTAAACACTAGAGTGAACACTTTTTACTCTGAAAGTACATTTTTAAACGGGTACTTACTACTAATACTTTTACTTAAGTAGATTTTTTCATGTGATACTTTTTACTTTAAATTTTTGCCGCTGTAGCTGTACTTTTACTTGAGTAACAACAATGGGGTACTTCATCCATTGCTGCCAAATTAAACAACTTAGCATCCAGGCTACAGCTAATGTCCCATAACCCACAATTGGTATCCCACTTAACTTATTGATAAGCGATGACTGATTAGCAAACTGTGCTAACTGCTAATCCATCCACTGAAACCTTCACTCAAACCGATGACAGCACATCTAAACAGACCGCTAGTGCTAATTTATCTTAATTGACTTGTGTCCTTCGCGTGCCCCCCGTTAGCATGTCCACCGACTCCGACCGCAGTAAACACAGAGCGGCGTACATTAGCGTGTTTGTTGTCATTAGCGGAGGCCTCTTCAGTCACAATAAGCCCCTGTCTGTGTAATGTATATAGAGCGCCGCGCTTTTAGACACTGTTTATCATTTACTCTTGTGCGAGTTTCAAAACGTCATCGCTAAAGTAGTGCTAACAAATAGAGACCACCTCAGACGACCCTCGCAAAGTGTAAACAGGTCTGGTAGAATGGACTGGACCAAAACTGCGTGAGCTTGTTTGAAATGGGTTGTTTTCATTAGTCGTTTGCGTTTTAGATCCATAAAAGCCCGACTGAGATTGTAAAAGGAAATTACAAAGACTCTGTGTGTTTGACTTTTGTTCTCAATTATATATGGAAGATTACAACTGACCGTATAGTGTTGTACAATGAATACGTGTTTTAGCTTTACAATCAGTTATACAACTACTACAACTGCAGCTGCGGGTGTAGTATTTTGCATGTATCAACAGCATCAACAGGTGATGTTTGAACTACCAACCCTTCATTTTATTTTACGTATGTGTGTGAGTGTAGAAAAAGAGTAAGTTGGTTGGGTCCTGGTTTGGTTCCGGTTTAAGCCCAGTTTTGTCTGGATGTAGACTTACTGTATTATACTGAGCATATTCTAATATTCTGATCTAATTTGGATTCATGGATATTGCTTTCCGAAAACCACACCAGACGTTTTGGCCCATCCAGGCTCCTGTACGACTCCGAATAGGGCATTAGTTTCCTTGTGGCAGAATCACTCAGTTCTGATCAAACATGAACTCATTCTAAAAACAGTGAGCAGCTCGTTCTAGTGCCAGAGTCAGCGGATTAATGGTATTTAGACGAGACCAATAGTTCAGGACCACACATTTTCAAAACCACACAACTCCCCAAAAACTCGAGCAAAATAAACACCGAGGTAGATCTACACTGGATATTAATACGGCCGGGGTTTAAAGGCACCAGGAACAGGCATAATTTAACATGGCAAACTTTTAGACCAGTGTCTGCTCTGAGGAAGCATGTATAAATGATTGTATATTAAAGGGCCTGCGCTGAATTCTTTTCCATGTATTTGAGTAAAATGTGTCTTGTCCCAGTACAGATATATTGTACAAGCAGCTCTTCAGGTCAGAATAATTCAGCTGCGTACTGTTTGCATCAAATTTTAAAGCGTTTATTGTCAGAGAATCCGGATATCTGTAGTTAGCATGCTAGTTGTTACCGTGACTGCTCTGGTCTCTGAAAGCTGTGAAAAGCGCTTATAAACTCATCAGGGTGAAGAATTAGGATGCTTGGAATGCATAAGGTAAGCGAGGAATAACTTGGACCACCGCAAGTCGACTAGTTCTGTTTTTAAAGACAATAAAAACAGGTGTAGTGCTTTTTAAAGGTCCTATATCATACAAAACTGATTCTTGTGAGATTTAAGCCATGTTAGAATGTTGTTACCTCCTCAAAAACATACCTGGAGTCGTGTTCTGTTTCATTCACACATGTTTGAGTTCACCTGCGTTATTAGTCTGGTCTACATCTCAAAGCTCAAAATGCTCTGTTTCACCTGGTGATGTCATGTAATGGTAGTTTTCACATTATCAGTTACCGTTTACCTTTAGTTCAGTAGAGATTGGCAATTCCAGAGCTGAAATCATCCAGATGATTCAAGTGAAGGTGGATGGAGTTTAAAAACACAGCGGAGCACTTCCTGTATTACCACCTGACATCACAAGGTGGAACAGAGTGTTTTCTGTTTGAGAGAAGAACACAACCTAAATATGGCAGGTTTGTGTCTTAAACATGTGTGAATGAAACGAAACACATCTCCAGGTGTGTTTGAGATGAAGAAACAACACTATAACAGATCAGAAAATAGCGTAATATGGGCCTTTTAATAAAGCCACATAAGACAGTTTAGCCACTAATGAGTTTGGGAAATAATTTAAAAGAATTAAGGATAGTAAATATTAAGACAATTAGACAAATTATTTTATATTTTAGTTTACACAAGCCAAAAGCTTCTTGTTAATGGCCAATTTGCAATATTAGTCTTAGGTTATACCTTCCATTCAAAGTACCTCGCTGGGTTAAATGTACCAACATTTGCCTTTGAGATTAAGCCATGATTCTGGGTCTGACCTCTGCTTGAACTTTCCAGTGGGAGAAGAGCCTAAAGCCTGGTCCAAATCAGAGAACAACAAAACAGGGTCACAGAGTCACCTGCCTCCAGGACAAGGGGACGACGGAAGTAAACAACACAACGGCTACATCCTGCCTCAGTCTGTCAGGATTTAGCCCCAGTTTATCCTCATAAGGGTGAACTCAAGACAGAGATTAGTTTAGATCGAGTTTAGTTTTAGTTAACAACAAGAAAAGTACAGAATATAGATGTTAAAATCTTCAGTTCTTCAGTGTTGTGTTTTGTGAGACAATTACAGATTATATAACTTTTAGATGTTCAGAAATGATACTCTTTTTAGTAAATGCATTTGGGATTTAGATCAATCACACGGCAAATTTCACATCTAAAGATTTGGAGATGGGTCTCAGGGCACTGCATTGCGGCTGCTTTCTGCTCCTAACAAGTTACCCAACCATTACCCAAGGGACAACGCTACAGGGACAGTAAAGTATTATCTCACCTTAAAGCAGACACATTATGCAAAATCAACTTTTCAGAGCTTTTTACCATGTCATAGTTGTTTCCCCTTCTCATTAAGCCTCTCAAAGTTGTTGCTGGAGTGATTCGTGCATGTTTGAGCAATCTTTAATATTAATATATAATATCTTTATTATAATCACAGCTTTCTACCGTGGAAGTCGGGACATGTTTAATTTATTAAGTCGTTTTAGGTGATATTATATTATAATTTAAAATGTGCAAATTGTAACATAATGATCCACGGGTGTCACAGATTATAACTATATACAGTAGCAGACAGAAGCACAGTACGTCTTCTTTAAACTTAGCTCTTAGTATTATTCACTATGTAGCATATGTCGCCCAGTGATTCAGTTGAAGAACACTGATTTTAAACCTGCATTTTCTCTTTACTTAGTCATTGTGCTTGACGCAGCCTCCACATTTCTTATTCATTTGTGTTTATACATTATCATACGGTGTTGCTTGCACGGCTTGGCCTCCTCCCACCTCCCTGCTGCCTCCTGTCTGCTGCGATCTGTTATTACTTAAACCGAGCACGTCACACTCGTATCTGCCAGACTCTGCTTCATTATCGGGTCTATACTTCTCTATTGCACTTTATTTTCAGCACACACTCAGTTTACACAGTCAGATGGAGACGGTCCACTCAAAACTTCTGTCTAGACTTGACTTCAATATTAAGGTTATCCACAGGGCCATCATCCAATTACGAAATCCAGTGTTAGATAATTGGATTTGTCTGAGGCTCGTACTGACCTGTCATGGCCAAAATATTTGTGAAATTGAAAGAAAAACAACTACTTTTTTAACTTAAGTCGTCTGAAGTGTCATTGAAAAGAGCTTAAGACAGACAAGTGGCTTTATATTTCACAGATTTTTATATTTGCATGATGCCATTGTGACAGTGGCCCTGTCACGGTAATATATATACATATATATGTATTTATATATGTATATGTGTGTGTTGTGCTGTGGGGAGGGGTCATGTTGGCAGGTTATTTAAGGTCAAGAGCACCATGTTGTGTTCCATCGGTTACGCTGTAAAACACAGGCAGCGGGTAATTAATTAGCAAGTCTTGGGTAGCTAAATGGATATATTTGGAGTCACACAAATAGTAAAACTTAGTGGCGAGCGGCTCGGAGCAGTGTGACGGGCATTTTTCGAGTGGTGTCACATGATGCCAAATTTTCATAACAGGGTTTTTTGTGTTTTTATGGATAATTATGTAGATATGTAAATGTTTATTCAAATTTAAGGCAAAGTTAAGGGTTTCTGTCATATTGTGAGGGGAGGAGTAGGGCGATATTTTGAAGTTCGATATATCGCTGAAATAAATATAGACGATAAACGATAATACTGAAACTAATTTATGCCACTGGCACAATAACCCAAGGGCAGATTTAAACCACAAAAACTATTCTAAAAATCATGAGCTGAAATAAATAAATAAATAGCAGAATGAAACACTTTAGTACTTAGTTTGCGTGTAATGAGTCATACAAGAAATAAATAATAGCAGAATGAAACACTTTAGTACTTAGTTTGCGTGTGTAATGAGTCATACAAGTTATTCATTCAACCGTTTACGGCTTAAATCTTATCATATAGCCAAAAAATAACCACACATTTCCCAGTAGTGTCAAGAAAAAGTAACACGATAAATGCTCTCATAAAGCTTTCATATATTGCACAAGTCGATATAGCGATTATCGTGACCTACGGAGGAGGACCAGTGGGAGTCTGTGGGCCCTGTTAAAAGTGGGACCAGTTTTGTAGTCTGATGAAGTTGTTTGCTCCAAGTGGAATTAGTCTAGTTATGTAAAGAAACCATTCGGGCTGTGGTTTTTACACCGATGCCTCCAAGACCCCTGGCCACACACAGCCGCGTTGTAATATTAGTGAGTGGAGTGGGCAAGGAAGTTGAATTATCTTATGCATGGAGACTGTGACCGGATGCACAAAATTTGATCCTGGAACCCTCTGGTTGGAAGGCGAAAGATTTACTGGAAGCGTGACATATATGGATTCTCATTATGATGACATTACATTAAATAATATTGTGATTTAAAGCTGCCCTGTGTCATTTTTCTGGTGCTCGGCCTCCTTCTTGTCTCCGTGGAGATGTTATTGCTTGACATTTATCACGGGATGTATTGAAAAAAAAAAAAAAAAGACCTTTAAAACATGCATTCTTAATGTGATGGGTTGGCCTGGTGGCATTACCTGCTTTTCTCCACAGAGTTTAATGCAATACTGGGAAATATTCCGGATATAGAGACAACATTGCTTCTAACAGGTTGCCCCGGCGACTGCGAATGTATCAAATGCAAAGGACAAATTTCTCTCTGGGGTCAATAAGTGTTAGAGGTCGACCGATATGGGTTTTTTCATGGCCGATGTTGATATCGATTGTTTAGAATCCAGAGCAACCGAGGGCCGATAAGCTCTGCCGATATTTTTGGGCTGATATAAACGGCAGATTTTGATTACCGTATTTTCCAGACTGTAAGTCACACTTTTTTTTATAGTTTGGCCAGGGGTGCGACTTATACTCAGATGGGATTTATATGTGAAATATATGTTTTTTTCTTCATTATTATGCACTTTTTGGCTGGTGCGATTTATACTCCAGAAAATACGGTATGTGTGCGATTTATCTCCAGAAAATACGGTATGTTATTTTCCCCAAGTTATGTCATTTAAATTTACTACAAACTCCCCCAAGGCCTTTTTCACCACAACCCATAAGAGAGCTGTATACTCATGTTTTATGCAGCTATCTCTTCATATTAAAGTGTTAATATAAAGCTTTGTGTGTATTTTCTCGGCAGCAGATTCACCAAAAATAAAATATCAGCCTGTGCTGGAGATTTAAGGCCGATAGCCGATACGCTAAAAAGTCCAAATAACGTCCTGATCTATCTCTAATAAGTGTACCTCAACCTTAACCTTAAAAAGCAGGCGGCGGACCCTCCATCGGTGAAGTTACACAGTGCACCTTTAATGACCTGTTCCTGTGTAACAGAATTTTAGACCCATCTGACCCATAGAGCTGAGACTGGCTGTTGGACCGGCCTTTTCCATTGGCTCCATTGAGTTATGCCCAGGGTCTATTTGAGCGTGAGCTAAAGGGCTTATACCGGAGGTACGTCCCTGTTATCTGCGTCCTCTCAGCGATGGTCCCCCCGACTGCGCTCACAGCTGGTCACCGCGGCAACCGAGAAATCACATCCTTAAGAAACAGGACAAAATGTAAACGAACGGTTGACGCTCGGCCACTGGTGAGACGTATAATCATTTCATACAGAGTTTAAATGTGGTGAGATAGAGAGACATGGGAAGAGAGAAAGAGAGCAGGAGAGGGAGAGAGAGGGGGGTTATGAAAGAGAGAAGGAGAGGAGATTGAGAGAAAGAGAGATAGAGAGAGGAGAGGGAAGAGAGAGAGAGAGAAGATATTGAGAGGAAGGGAGATGGAAAGATATAGAGAAGCAAAATAGGCAGATAAAGAGAATGAGGGAGTGTGGGAAGAGAGAGAAGAAGCGGACAATGGACAGTAGGGGGGCAGAGAGACGAGATGGAGAGAGAGAAAAAGGGGGAAAGGGAGAGAGGATGAGAAAAGGATGAGGGATGATAGACAGGAAGGCAGAGACTGGTAGAAAGAGGGTGAGCGAGAGAAAACGAGGATGGACAGAGGAGGGGCAGAGATAAAGAGAGATAGGAAGAGGGAGGGGGCAGAGAGAGAGAGAGAGGGGGTAGGGTGGAAGAGAAAGAGAATGGGAGGAGGATGAGAGAGGATGGACAGAAGGGAGGCAGAGAGAAGGAGGGAGAGGAGATCACGAGAAAGAGAGAAAGAGGAAGGGTGCAGAGAGAGAGAGAGACAAAGACAGAGGGGAAGAGAGGAAGGGAGAGAAGGAGAGAGAGAAGGGTACAGCAGAAAAGTGAGGGAAAAAGAGCAGAAAGCAGTAGTAGAGAAAGGGGACCGATATAGAGTGAAGAGAGAGAATGAAAGAGAGCAGTAGATGAGAGCTAGAAAGAGAGAGAGATGAGACAGGGGGAGAGATGAGAGAGAAAGGCAGGGAAAGAAAGCAACAGACATCGGTAGAGTAGGGAGACAAAAAGAGAGAGAAGTGAGAAAGACAGAAAGGAGACGAGGACGAGGGCCAGAGGAGCTGTGGACTGGGAGATAAGGCAAACTTTGACCCCAGCTGCTCTGAGCTAATGAGATTGGACCGTTTGTGTGGAACTGCTCAGGTTTTGTGTTGATTTGTTAAAGACATGGGAGCAGCAGTCACTCAAGTGTAACAGAAGCTCAGGGGAGGAAGTGTGACCAAGTTATGAGCCTCACAGCACAGAACGGCTCTCATCCATCCAGAGGTTTTTTGTTTTTTTTTTCATTTTGGCTGCATCATATTACCAAAAATGACATGTTTGGTGATGTGGTGACAGAGGCGGTGTCCACACTCACACACACACTTCATCAAAAGTGAGATTAAACTGGAACTGAACCCAAAAGGAAAGTTGGACTAGACAGGACTAAACCAGGACTAAACCAGGACTAAACCAGGACTCAAGCAGGACTCAAACAGGACTCAAACAGGACTCAAGCAGGATTCAAGCAGGACTCAAGCAAGACTCATAGAGGACTCAAAGAGGACTCAAACAGGACTCAAACAGGACTAAAACCAGGACTCAAAGAGGACTCAAAGAGGACTCAAACAGGACTAAACCAGGACTAAACCAGGACTAAACCAGGACTCAAGCAGGACTCAAGCAGGACTCAAACAGGACTCAAACAGGACTCAAACGGGACCTAACCCTGTCTACATCAAGACTACTAAACAGAGTTCAATCCAGGACTAAACCAGGACAAGTGTGAATGCATCCTTAGTTTCTTTGTGCTCCAATCTCACAAATTTGAGTTAGCTTTCAGGTAAGCTAACTCAAATTTGCTAGTGCATGTTCCTGGTGGATGTTTTAGAGGGACAAAACTGACAAAATTGCTAAAAGATTTATCTGTCTAGTCTGTTGCTTTATTCTGAGGAAAATTCACTCTCTGCATTTGACCCAACCTTAAATCCATTAGATGCATTTCCAGATGTTGAGCTAGGCTTGCTCAGGACTACCTTAGCTTGAGGACTTTACCTACTGTGCATGTTTTGGCTGGAGTGTCTGGAGGAAACCCTCCCAGACACAGGGAGAACATGCAAACGCCACTGAGAAAGGCTTGGGAGTCGAACCCATTTTCAAATAATTGGTCCTTTTTAAAGATTTAGCATTTCCAAACTATAAGCTTGATCGCATAGTTCCACATCTGATTGACGATGTTTTGTTCCTCGTCTTTGGTGCAGCGTCAGTGTGCGCCCTGCCCTCTCCCTCCTCTGTTTACCGACTGTGTAAATGTCAGCTCACTCAGCTCGCCGTGAATATTGACACGAAGGATGTTAAAACGGACACTTAGCGACCGCCGGCTCTCCACTGCAGATAACTGACAACCAGACCCCCACTTATGCACCACTATAACAACCTTTCAAATACTCTCCGCGCCCCCTACACTGGCACAACTCATCAACGAGCCCGTAATGTGAGACCAAACACTTAGCTATAGCCTCTTCTCTTTTGAGTGCTGAGATTTCCTGAAAATAGGTCAGTTTCCATTGTCAAACGCAGTATAAAGAGTGGCCATTATGCTCATCTTAAGCTTTTAGTTCCATATGAGACGCGGTTTTAAGAGCTACGAGCGCGACACGGCACCAGGCCAAAAATAGGAAGCTAAAAGAAAATCCCAAAATGTTTTTAGCATGAGCAGATCTGGGTGGATAAAATGAGTCCCTAAATACTGCATTGTGTTCCAGGTCTATGGCAAAAACAGACAGCGGTTTATATGGCTACGTTGCTCCAGCTGCTGTCTGTAAAAAGCTGAAAATAGCAGAATACATGATGAACTGTTGACGTGTTTATAGCCAATAGTGAGTCATTAAACTTGTGACATTTATGGCTTGATTAACTTCACATTGGATTTCTTTATTTTGTACAACAAGATCTAGGAACTAAAACAGAGGAAAATTGAGAGCATCGGGGGGTTTTCTAAGTATAAAGAGGCGCTCCTCAAGGACAACGCTCAAAGGCTGGCAGACTGTGAAAATGACTGCGCTCCTAATACCAAAACTTAATGCGGAAATGATGATCTAGGAGGTGTAGAGATCTGTTCATTTTCAACGGATAATGCTGGGATTAGAAAGTTGATGTTTGGTGTTTGACCTGGTAGACCATAGACAGTATAAAGAAGTGGACTAAGGGAGTGTGATGTCACCCATAGTGAGACGGCGAGTGTCACAGCAACTAAAGAGCCAATCCAGAGCGAAGCGGTTGAAGGTAATGCCCCAACGCTGTCAATCAAACCTGTTGCTAATGCTAGCGGGAGTGACCTCGGGGAAAGAAGGCGCCTGATTTGTCTGTTATTAATGTTCATATCTTGAGTTACGGACATAATAGCAAAATAAAAATACCAGGGTCATATAGAGCAGGTTAATATGAACATTTAGCAGCAGTTAACGCGGCGGCCTGCAGGTTAGCTATGTCCATTTATGTATATAGTCTATGCTGCAGACACAGACCCCAGCAGGGTACAGCTTTGACCAGTAAAAAGTAACAGAAAGGACTTTGTGGACTGCTGGAGTGAAGTAAAATAAGGCTAAAACCATAGCTGTTATAGCGGATGCTGCTTTGAGATGGCTCTTAGTGTTGTGTATTTGAGGACTTAAAGGATCAGAATGATTTGAGTGAAAATTAATTTAAAAACACAGAGGATGAGTGAGAAACTAAATATGTTGTAGGATTATCAAATGAATACCCAAACTGATTCTTAAAATAGTATCAAAACTTGCTACTCATTTGAACATCTGTGGATACTAAAAAAATAATCTAAAAAGTTGGACCTTTCTTGAATAATTTTGAAAAGGGCTTGATATATACCAGAACCAGTGCATGTTTTGGGTTGATGGGGGAAAACAGAGTGCATGGAGGGAACCCACCCAGACACAGGGAGAACATGCAAACCACACAGAAAGGCTTGGGATTCAAACCAATTTTCATATAATTGGTCCTTTTTTTTAGATTTAGCTTTTCCAAACTATAAGCTTTGATCTCATAGTTCCACATCTGATTGAACCAGTACCACAGGGTCATATTTTTATGTTCTATAATATCAAAATAGCGTTTGAAATGTATTATTGTGACAAAACTAGTCTAGTGTTGAAAGAGGAAACATCATTATAACATGGTTAATCAGTTTATCCTGGTTTAGCAAATTATATGACCATTAAGATATAATTAAGATGACTTCACTCATGAACTAATTTGGAGATTTTTCCTAATCAGTGCGGGTCGTGAGCGGAGTCAGGGAGCAGCCACATGTGTCCAAGATGGCGGCGACGCTAACAATGGCCGTAGCTGCAGCTGGAGAAGGTGACCTGCAGTTCATGAGCTCACAGTGAATGGACACATCCAGAGCAGAGCATTAGTATTCAGGTCCAGGCTCGGGCAGTAACACACGGCTCCACTGCTCCACACAGAGAGGAGAGGAGCACTTCAAAGCCTGATCCGTCCTCACACTCCCCTCGCTGCCGCCCATCAGCACAGGGAAACAGGCAAGACCAATGGGACCTAATGGGGAGCCTGTTTATATGAAAAAAGATATGCATGTAAAGATTCTCATGAAATGAATCTAATACTTAAAGCATCCGTACTGTACTATTACGTAACAATCTGCCTGAATGTTTTCTTGCGCAGTTTAAAAGTGAAACGAATCCCTTGCCTTTTTTACAAGCAAACGCATATGAGCCGAAAAAATGCACTCTGTTTTCTGAATTGTGATTTTCTGACAAACACTGCGATTAGATTTGTGATTATAATAAGATTCTGTTCAAAGTTCACATTCTAAATGTGTCCAGAAGAGTTGACAGAATATTTAGTTGCTTGTGGAGGGAATTATGGTACTTAAACAAGTTCAGTATTCATGCCATAGACTGTATATATAAACGGACATAGCTAACGTGTTAGCCGCAGCTTTCCAAATAGGAAGTGATCATGGGTGCTCTTCCGGCTCCATCAACTCTGGCTCCAATTCAGTTTACGTTAGAAAACTGTGGCCCCTCTCTCCGTAACTGCTGCTGTCAGGCTTGTCATTTTGGTTTTAAAATGTCCTTGGTGTTTTTATCTCGTTATTGTGTCTGTAACTCAAGATAAGAACATTAATAAGAGACAAATCAGCTGCTTTCTTTCCCCGAGGTCGCTCCCGCTAGCGTTA
>KN477350.1:5048-16828 GCA_000787095.1 Periophthalmodon schlosseri
ATTCCTGCTCTCCTGCACCACCACATATGCCCAACGCCCAGGACTCTTCTGACCTAAAACATTTGACTCAAGTCTGATCTCTCCACTACTGTCCTGACTCGTGTATGTGTGTGTATGTATGTGTATGTATGTGTGTGTGTGTGTGTATCTATGCGCCTGCATTTCAGTTGCAGCTGTTTCTCTCCTTCTGTGTGTCTTTTGTTAATAAACAAGTTAAAGTAAACTTTTTACTATTTTTGAGTAAAACACTAATATTTAGTCTAGCGCGCTGCACTTCCATCAAAAGTGTTTCCCCCATCACTTTACTGTGCATAAGGCTTTATATATTGTATCAACCTATCAACCTTAAATGGTGTGAGATATCACACAGGGCACTTATCAGCTGCACATGTGCTCCAAATGGATTCGAGGTCACACTGACCCTATTCAGGCTTGTTTGAGCCTTGTTTAAGTGTTGGATCATTCAGAAAAGTGCCTTACGCACACGTGCGCTGGCCCAGTTCAGTTTAGTGTGTCTTCTTCACATGTGAGTGGCTCAGTGACCCAGGCTGGACAGGAGTCTAAACTGTGGGCCCAGCATTGGACACGTGTGGCCTATAGGTTTAATCAAGTATTAGCACTAGTCCTGTCACGATAATGACTATATTGACTTATCCTTCAGTATATGAAAGATGGAGCTATATTTCTGGGGGCTCAATATTTATCATGTGTACATTTTCTTTGCAAAAGTGGTAAAATTGTGTTATTTTAGTTGTAATACTTTAAGATTTGAGCTATAGAGGGTAGAGGTGCTTCTTTCTGTTATTTACGTGTTGCAGCTCAGGTCTTTTAATGTATTTAAACATAGCTTACTGAGATTATCTTGCATTATTGTGTCAGTGGCAAAAATAGTTTCAATATTATCGCTTATCGTTATACATCCCTGTGGCTACACATCATGCTTCAAAATGTCTTGACAGGTCTAATTAGCACTACTAACCCAGAGCTTCTACACTGTAATGGTCGGCTGTCACGATATCAAATGTTAAAGTGTGTGGTTCTTCGATCACTGAAGAAAATATAGACGACAAATGATAATACTGAAACTAATTTATGTCACTGACACAATCACCCTGAAGAAGAGTTATCCCCAAAAATATACTCTAAATGTGTTTTTAACCATATTATACAAACTGCAATAAATAAACAGCAGAATGAAACACATTAATAGTTTGTATCTTTAAAAAGTTATTTATTCATCCCTCTAATCTAACCGTAGAAGACAAAAATAATGAAATGTTCCTCACAAAGAAAAAAGTACCATGATAAATACTGCTTTAAACCCCTCCCTCCTTGTTACCGGCTTTATGCAGGCCCTGTTTGTGAGTGCAGTCAGACACATCAGACAGTGAAAGAGGTGGTTCGTTCTGGTCGGCCTATCGTCACGCTCGTTTAGACGTACTAGTGTAGAAGCAGATGTAGATAAGCAGACATGTACTGTATGACATTAGTAATGCTCTTTTACACCTTTATATACTGGACATGGGTTGGTTCAAAGTTTGTCTGGAGGCCTTCCATGTTTACACGCTGCATTCACGCTCATTCAGAAAAAATATTATCCTCAGATTTACAAAAGTGAGAGCGTTCATTAGATGAGCTCAGGAAACACGCGCTGCAGACATTTACATAATAATGAGGTTGTCTTCGGGAGATGAGATGTGCACACACAGGACAGTGATGTGAGGGATTTTGTGTTTTTGGGGGGATTTACTTGAGGCATTTTGGTGGTAACTTAACAATACAGTCTGCAAATATGTCTTCAATGGTTGAAACTAAAGGAATGCTGCACAAATTCTTACAGTGAATATGTTTCCTGCCTGAAGGGGGAACTCACTACACTGAAATCACACCCTAGTTGTTTCCTTTACGGTGTTACAGTATTAGTTTAATCCATCAAACTACCCAAAGGTGTTAACTGTCGCCTGAATAATGTTTTGCATAAATGTTCTTCCCCCTTATGGTTAAAAACACTAAAATGTCGATTTTGCAGAATGTCATAGTTTCCTCTCACCACTTACCCAAAGTTGTATTTGGAGTGATTTGTGCATGTTTGAGCCATCTTTAAACGCCATACTGCCAATCAACCCCCGTTTTCACTGCCACCAGTACTCGCCCACTGTGACGTACTTTCTTCTCCAGTTTTATTTTCTTAAATCAGTGATACAAGCCGGATTCTGCAGCGCTGAGCTGTGTTCAGTGCTTTCTCAGCTGGCACAATGCTGAGGCTGTGGTCCTCGCCTTCCTCTCATGTGTTAGCTACTTGGATGAGTGACAAAAATGATCTAGGCCTGCCACCAATAACCAATTAAATAAATAAAGATAAAGGATAATATTTTAAGTAATTCACTCCACTGAAGCACAAACCCAAATCAGAATTATAAAAACAAGAAGCAGAATGCACGCTCTAAGAATCATTTTGTATTTATAACTAGATATAAGTTAGAAATTCAACCTTCCACAGCTCAAATCCCATTACAAAAAATAACAAAATTCCCGCTAGAGCAAAGAAAAGTGCACACGATAAATACTGAAAAATGATTGTTCCATCTATAATTTATTGAAGTCGATATAGTAATTATGGCGACAGGCTTAATATCACCGCTAAAAAGTATCCAGTTGACAGAATTCAAACTTCTGTTGCTATGGACACCACCTGGACGACTGAGGGATTACACAGACAAACTAATATTGATCATTTAATTTAGGGCTAAAATGAACAATAATTTTACTAAATCTAGATTAACCTAGCAACTGTTGATTCATTGATTAAACTGCAAAAGGCTATGAATGAGATTTGGATCAAATCTGACTTCAGTGATGCTGCTTCAGCACATTATTGTGAAGGACATTTAAAAGACAAAATAGGGTTTTGACCAGAGCCGGGACCAGAGCAGGGACCAAAGAGAGGACCAGAGAGGGGACCAGAGAGGGGACCAGAGAGGGGACCAGAGAGGGGACCAGAGAGGGGACCAGAGAGGGGACCAGAGAGGGGACCAGAGAGGGGACCAGAGAGGGGACCAGAGCAGAACATGCGGGCTGACCTTGGGTGGTTTGAAGGGGTAATCTGTGGGGAAGTGAATAGTGAGGAAGAAGACCCCTCCTTGATATGGACTGTCAGGCTGCAACACAGAACACAACAGTTAGTTTGAGGTCAACAGGTCCATTTGAAAAGGTGAAGCACAGACGGAGTGATACTTACAGGGCCCATTATAGTGGCCTGCCAATGAAACACTGAGGAGGAGAGAGAAGCAGATTAAACACAAATACAAGGCAGTATTCATGGCAGCATGAGCAGACATAAGGGTGACCACTGAGCCTACGCTCTTTATGTATTTTTACTTACTGACTTTATTTTGCAATATTGGATGATGCAATCATCAATACCACAAGAAAATAAATAATATGTCAGAACAACACAATACTCCTCATTTTACAGAAATTCACTGTTTTTGAAAATTGTATTCATGACTTTCTTAATTATTTTCTTCATTAGGCCCTACACAAGTTTTTATTTTGACCCAGTTCGACTAGTAAATCAAGCCATGTGCATTTTTTCTTTTAATGTAACTGAACTTATTGTGCTTGTGTGTGCTCTAGTCATAATCTATGACACCTGTGGATCATTGTTATAATTTGAACATTTTAAATAGCAATATTCATGTAAAACGACTTAAAAGAAGCAAGTCGTTGGAAAACTGCGGTGCCCAATGGGAGCTGTCAACGCTGTGAACTCCTATGGATAGCTGCACATCACACTAGTGATTTTTTTTTTCCATTTGTACCAAAATGACTACACAATGCTGCCGACTCTTACGAGTATCACCGATTAAGAAAATAAAATTGAAGAATGAAGCGAGTACATCACAGTGGGCGTGTACCGGAGGATGGACCGGCAAAATGAGGTCTTGAAAATATTAAAGATTTCTCAAACATGCACAAATCACTCCAAATACAACTTCAGGTGAGTAAATGATGAGGGGAAAAAAATCTAACATGGTTAAAAGCTCAGAAAAGTCAATTCTGCAGAATAGGTCTGCTTTAAAATATTGCAATATTGTTATCGCAAAAGAAAACAGTTATCAAATACCACATGTTTTTCTCCTACTGTGCAGTGCTGTTTTTCAAAGTGAAGCATTGTCAAAGCTCCTTGAAGCAGTCACATCCCAATGTGTGATGCCAATATGGCTGCTATCCCCGCTGGACATGCTCCTGGTTTAAAGGCTTGGATTCACATGTCTGCAGTGCTCACCATGCAACTGATGATTAGAGACAGACCTATATATCGGGCTAATATTTGCACTTTTTAGCATAATCGGTTATCAGCCTTATATCTCCAGGACAAGTCGATATTTTGTTTTGGTCGACCTGCTGACTAAAGAACACACATGAAGCTTGACTTGAACACTTTTAAAAGATTCTATATTATACAAAACTGACTCTTGAGGTTTTAGTCGAGTTGTAATGTTATTACCTCCTCAAAAACATACCTGGAGTTGTGTTTTGTTTCATTTTGTTCAAAGGCTGTGGGGGGAGTTTGTAGTATAAATTTTAATTACAGTACATAAAATAATTTTTATTTATTTATTATTTCCCCCAATAATTTGGGGGAAATAATCAAAATCTACCCCAGATATTAGCCCAAAAAATATCAGTAGAGTTTATCGGCCACTGGTTTCTTTGGAGTCTAAAACAATCGGTATCGGCCATGAAAAAAACCCATATCGGCCGATCTGTGCTGATGATTTGAGGATGTTGTGAATGATTGAAAGGTTAGACTCTGGACAGTGACCAAAATGCTTCCACTTTCACTCTTGAACAGAACCATTAGAACCATTGTTATTGTTTTTCCTTGGGTACTGACACATGAATGACTCAAAATCTGGGGAAACACCAATATAGAAATTTTAGGTTATACTAAGAACAATGTTATGAGGAAAAGCTTGGGTTGATAAACAATATACTCAACATACCAGCCTGATATAGTTTGGTTGCTCTAAAACTTAAACTACCGTACAATTTTGTATATTGTGAACAAATATTGCTGTAAATCGTTCTGTTTTAAATTTCTTTAAAACATAAGGTCAAAATCAATTTTCAAATGTATAGAACCAGTTTTAATACCTGACGCCCTTGGAATAAAAACAAGGGAAATGGTTTGATAGGCCTACAGTTTATTTGGGGCCATGTTTAGAGATGGGCCTATAGGCTGTAACAGGATCATTAGTGTAGAAACAGTGGTCACACTTTATATTCTATCAACGTCTTGTTTCATTTAGATTCTTTCTAGCATTCTTCCACAGCAGCAGCCAGGCCTGTCACGACAACACATTTTGAAGGGCGATGTATTGCTCAAGTAAATATAGACGATAAACGATACTATTGAAACCAAACCATAAAAGCAGAATTATCCCCAAAAAAGTATTCTAAATGTGCAAAAAAGTATTCCAAAATGTGCTAAATTAAAAAAAAAAAAAAAGTATGGGTTGCAATAAATAAGAGAATGCAACACTTGAAAAGTTAGTGTCTATGAAGACTCAGACGTGATTTATTCAACACTCCATGGCTCAAATGTCATCGTAGAACAGAAAAATAACCAAAACTTCTCACTAGTGCAAAGAAAAAGTCCCCACAATAAATATTGACTACACAAAATTATTGTTGCATCTAACACATATTGAATGATAACTCAATAAAGTCATTATTGGGACAGGTCGAGCGGCAGCAGGAGCAGGAGCAGTGACAGTCCCTTCTCTCTGCTCTGTCCCCTCTTGTCAAATCATGTCTGAAAACATTGGGTCTATCACAGGTTTTGAGTGAGTCCAGAAATTTATTGTAGAGATTTATTGTCAGAGCCAGACATGACAAGGACTGGATTAAACTTGAATGCAGCTCTGATAGAAGACAGCAGCAGGAGGCTTGACGATAATCACTACATCTTCTTCAACTACAACTTCTCATTCAAAAAAATCAGAGATGAAACAATAATTTATAGGTGAGACTTTTTGTTTGCTCTTATGGGGAACTTTGTTATTTTTCTGTTTTACAATGCACGTTTCATTCTGCCATTTATTTATTGCAGCTCATGTTTTTGTTTTTTTTTTTAACAATGCTGTTCATTTAGAATAGGTTTTATTAAAACTAAGATTAAAAGGATGGTTAACACTTTCATTATCAGAGTGCAATATCGTCAGCCTTTATGGACCTCGTCAGTGACAACCTGCTGTGGTACCAGAAGTAAATTTTCCATTCATTTTTCCCAAAGACTTTTTAAAAAATTCAAATGTTAAGTGTTCAAAGGCATCGCAGAGGCTAACCAGCTACGTGCTAACTAATATACATAACGCGGTCGTTTGCGGTTTATAAACGGTCTTTTTGGACTTCAAAGTCATTAAAACATTTTGCATAATCTTGCATTTTAAAGTTTCAAAAACAGATTTTAAATAACATTCTAGGTCTTGTGGTCATTAGTTACCATGTATATGATTAGCACTGAGCAAGATTTGGAACTTTTAATATAATTTTTTTTCAGAAAGTTTGAGAAAAATGAATGGGAAATTTAGCTCTGGAACCACAGGGTGAGTGTCACTGTTAAGCGCCATGTGTGCATTCGGCCTAAGGATGGGTGATCTATCGGTTCAAGTATCGGTATCGGCCGATATTGACACTGATTCTTCAATATCAGTATTTGATGCTGATATTAGTCTGTTCAAAAATGGCACACAGACTGGGGCAGCACCCAAAAATGGAAATAGAAGAGTGTTATATGCCTGTATATTACACAAATATGTAACAAATCATTTTGTATTCCAGATAAATATATTTTATTGTTTTTTTTTGTTTTTGTTTTTTTTACAAACGTGAAAGGTTTGATTTGTGATTTTTACTTCTAGTTAAGGTGTATTTGTGGGCCTCGCTATGAATTTTAAAAGCTACGTATCGGTATCGGAAAATAACGCTTATCTCCCACAGCAGCAGGCTAAATATCCAATATCGGTACCAGCTCAAAAAAATCCATATGGGCCCATCCATAATTCAGCCAATATCAAAATCAATGACGTGACTATCGGCCGGCACTGTGCTGCATCCTCATCAAAATTCTAACATTTTACTGCAACCAAACTACATCAGCCCAGTGCTTTGGTGTAAAACTCCTGTGTCCTAGAGGGGGGATCAAACTGATACAGGGCTCCAGACAAACGATCCAAGTTGGGTGCAAAGCTGTTTGTTTGATCAAATAACATTAAGAATTTACCTTTTCTTTAAGTTAAAACAAAATGAGTAGCCTATGAGTTTAATTATTTAAAAAGATTAAAAATAAATATTGGCTTCAAAAACTAGTCAGAATGAGATGTCTGTGCTTTTAAGGATCTTTACAGTTCACTATAGCACATGCAGAGTGAGACCTCTTACTTTGAGCAGACTATTCAACTACTGAAGTAGACTTCAATAGTTGATCTTTGACGTTTTTTGCCGCTGAGTTTTAATTTTCTTTTTCACCTCTGGCATTGGCAGCCTCAAATGATTTAAGTAACTAAACACAGTGTGGCGGATCTGCAGGTTTGATGCTTCTCTTTAAAAAGGTAAATACTGTGTTTCTTAAGACCTCTGTGGTCTATTTAGCTCTGTGCACCAGAGAGCAAACTGAGCGCCTCAGCCGCCGTCACTCGGACTGGCTTTAGCGCTCTGGTCAGAAGTGAGAGCGAGTCAACGCCTTTTCCGTTTAGTTGTCAATAAAGACAATGATTTAAGCAAGTTCTATACTACTGAATACTTTATGAGGAGAGAGGACACAGGAGAAGGGACGTGATGAGGATCTGGCAGGTGCACCAGTGCGCCCAAGAAAAATGTTTAGTCTCAGTCTGGAGCCCTGTATGCTGTGTGTGCTTAGTGTTTGGTCCAGAACAGGTCTTACTGTCTTCTCCCACTGGTCCGGCTGAGCACTGCGCCGGAGGGTCTTTGGACAGGTCCGTTAGCTCCTGAGGACAACAAAAACATAGAAATTTCAAATTAAAATTTAGTTTGAATGCTACTTTAGTCTACATTTAGAATGCTAACCCAGGAAGTAAACCAGGACTAAACGAGGGCCATTTTGATCTGAAAAAAAAAAAAAAAAAAAAGACATGATTGCGATGAATCTATCAGAACTGTGCTAAAACGTGCCTGTAAATACTAGGGATGGGACAAGATCTCATGACCCAATCTCGTGGACCCAATCTCGCATCTAGTTTTGTTTCATCTCGTGGAAATTGCGGCTTGTCTCACCTCTAGTAAACACCTTTGTTAGGGCTGTAAATTAACCAAAAAAGTACAGAAATATCAGATTTGCGTATTTATAGCTTACATGGCAAATTTGTTATAATTTTATTCTTAAGTTTTTTAATTTAATTTATTATTTTTTTATAGACTCTGTACTTGATATTCAAATTTGGCATACAACTGCAATATTAGAAATGTTCTGATATATCTCCCACCTCTAGCTGTCTCTGGATAACCAACTAAAATAAAGCAGAAGAGGACCAAACTAGTGAGGGAAGATGGATCGCAATCCAATCGAATTTTGAATGGTCAAAAATAGCACATTTCAAAGTCTCAAGTTTTTGAAGTACCATAATTTCCTCCACAAAGAGCACAATCTCTGGTCTTATTCTGCAAAAGAACTGCTAACCCTGTAGTTTAAGTCTGTACAAACATGTTCTGAAATCTCCCTGTGTATCAGATGCCCTCCCTGTGTGTCCATCAGCCTTCTTTTGCATAAAATTGCTAACCCTGTAGTTTAGATCTGTATAAACATGTTCTGAAACGTGATTCTTGTATTAGTGTGTCAGTTCATATTTCAGTCTTTTTAATCAATTCTTCTGAATGTGTTTGAAATGTGAACTTTGAACAGTCTGCTTTTATTAAAACAGAAATCTAATCGCAAAGGTTCTAAGAAAAATTACAATTAAACTAAACGAGCAGGAAAGGTAGGAGTAAACGAACTGAAAGTGGGACAGGATATAATAAGGGGGTCTAGTTTCTTGTTTGTAGTACAGTTACAGTCCCGGCTGGTCTGGTTTTAGTCTTGGACCTGGTTTGGGGGACTCAGCACTGGGATATATTTGTATTGAGACAGGACCAGACCCAGTTTAGACCTGGTTTAGACTTTCACGTGTCGGTATGTGGACCGACGCATCGACTTTCAGCTTAGAAAGGCCACACACTACCAAGCTCCAGAGAGGAGAGGCAGAGGACCTGGTTTAGTCTTGGTTTAGTTCTGGTTTAATCAGGGTTTAGTCCGGGTTCAGTCCAGGTTCAATCCGTGTTCAATTTCCTAGATTAAAAGTTATATCCAACTTTAGCGCGGGTGGTAGACCCACTTTAAAGGGCCTATACTAGGCTATTTTCTGATCAGTGTTATAATGTTTCCTCATCACAAACAGACCTGGAGTTGTGTTTTGATATTTAAAACACAAACCCTGCATATTTAGGCTGAATTGTTCTCTCAAACAGCTCTGTTTCACCTAGTGATGTCATGTGGAGATTAAAATCTTCATACACCTTTACTAGAATCATTTGGATCATTTCAGCTCTGGAATTGCCTATCTCTACTGAACAAAGGGTAAAAGGGGCTGCTGACTTGAAAACTACCACTTCATGACATCACAAGATAGAACAGAGCATTTTGAGCTTTGGAGATGTAGACAGACTAATAATAAAGGATTACTCAAGCATGTGTGAATGAAACAAAACACAACTCCAGGTATGTTTTTGAGGAGGTAACAGCACTATAACATGGCTAAAAGTTCAAAAGAGTCAGTTTAGAGTAATACTGGACATTTAATTCCTGGTCCGGTCCTGGTCCAATTTCAGGTGCATTCACACTTGCACATACATCACATCAAAATTAGGACCAAATTCAGAACTAATCCTGGACTAAACCAGGACTAAACCAGGACTAAACCAGGACTAAACCAGGACTAAACCAGGACCAAACCAGGGCCAAACCAGGGCCAAACCAGGGGTTTCCAAATATCAGTTCAGCTGATGACCTGGTTAGACACATATACTGATGTAATGAGATAATTTATTGGTCATAATTGGACCAGACAGTCTCATGAGATTTAAATAGTTTTAAGAAAATAAATGCTGTTATCAGTATCGGCAGATACTTAAAGTTATAGTATCGGAAATGAAAAAGCTGCATCGCTAGTGTATCCCTAGTCTCCATGGAGAAGATGTGATCACTTTGGCCGAAATGTTCCCCAATATAGCACATATGGAAACCATGCCATGAGACCAAGTTACGAGTCAGATCTCTGGAAAGACAAGCCCGGTCATAGTAAGAATGCAGGTATGGTAATCATGGGCGACAAAAACACCTGTAACTGTCTTAACACAAGATTATTAGATAAGTTTAATGCCATAATGTGGTCGATTACAGGTAGAGCAATAACATCTCCATGGAGACAGCAGGTAAGTGAACCCGATCCTGAAATGTTAAATAGTACATCTTTAAAACAGGTTCATTCTTGGCACAGTAGTGTCTGTGTGCCTGGGTTTCACTTTTGTTAGTAAAACTAGTATCGAAACTAGATATACATTTGAGCAAGTTTTGATACTAAAAAAAAGTCATTGACAGGACAGAAATGAGCCTTTCCTGAATATCTTTAGAATGATGTTGAGCTTGATCTTTTACAAGTATAAGACACATAGACTAGTACACGCCCATGGACCACTATGGAACCTACCTGGACACTGAGGGATTACACAGATATAAGGCCACATGGGAACAGAAAACAAAGTACGAACATTTAATGTTAAAAATCACGTTCTATTGTCTAAAGAAAGAAGTTATACCATTTAATGTGGAAAATCACAGTATATTGCCTAAAGAAAGTGTTTTTTTTTAATATATCGTGGTATCACAATCGGTATTGAGTATCAAGTCTATTCCTTAATATCGAAATAAACACTAGTCTGGCCTTTTATAAAAAGTCTATAATTGAAAACTTACTTCTTTCCAGCCAAATTTCTTGTCTAAATAACCACCCCAACAATGAAACGTGCAATTTCTCAATCAGAACTGCTGACTCTAGTCCAAGATTACTTTCATGCCAAAACATGGACGCAAGGGACTATGTTTTTGCCCAACCTGTTTATGAGGACGCACTTAAATACAGCTGATGTAAACATGCTGGAATTGTGCGTCCATTTTATGTTCTTGTGTGCTGTTTGTAATACACACGGAACACCCAGTCCTGGAGTATTTTTGGAGCAATTATGCAATATTGTACGAGGGCTAAACCAAAACTAAACGCGGGTCAGCTCAACAATACAGACAAAATGCGACAAATGTATTCTTTTACAGACAAATCATTTCAATGTGTTTATTCACTGACAAACCGCGTATCTTTTCGCTTATTTAACCCAATCATATTACTGTACAGTCCGTTTAAATGTAGTGTATTATTATCGCTTTTACACGGTTGAAACACCTGCTGCTAACGCTTCGTCCGTAGCACTATTGCAGTTCCGCGGTGACACGGAGCTAACGCGGCTAGCGGACACAACATGGCTCAGAGCCCGGACAAACGGGGTCCAAGCCGGGGAACCTGTCGTGTACAGAAGGCCCGGGCTGATTACCTTAGAAATCCGCTTTAAAGCCATTGTGTCTGCGCCGAGGGGCCGGCTGTCGAGCAGGAGCAGGTGGAGAAGCGGAGGCCAGGCCGGGGGAGAGCGGAGCTAGCGGGGCAAACAAACTC